>FTLJ01000162.1:0-88481 GCA_900155495.1 Porogramme epimiltina | reverse complement strand
TTTTGAATCGTTCGCCTATATCACTACATTCATGGGGTGCACTTCTTACAGATGAGGGGCATGGATTTACTATGTAGGATCTGTATTGATGGCTCAGCCACCCTCAGCCACCCTCAGCCACAGCCACTTTCCTAGCCTAATATCTCACTCCCCGCTGAGCGGTTTTTATCTCCCTAAGTTGCATTGCGTAGCCGTTAAAAATCCGCACCTAACGACACCCATATCTTCTATATAGGACCCTTAGTACCTCTGGGGAGAGTGCAGGAACAGACAGGTATGCCTCTTGTATACCTGTCCCTTGCCTCTCTGTACATATTGAGGGCTCTGTTTATTACCATGGCCCTCTCTAGTGACGTGGATATGCTATACCTACCAAATGCAAAAAGAATGAAGGGAAACGGACAAGAACTCAGCATGCAATGGCAAAATGTGTTAAGAAGGTGCTTAGCCACACTGGATGCACAAGAAATCCAGATGTCCTGTTACCAAAACATGCACCATAGTGCATACTTTGTTGTTCCCTTGCCCTCTCCCTCCAGAAAATTATGTAGAGTACCACTTATTAACTCCCTCTATACAGTGCAAGTGTTAGATTAATTGTACAATGCACCAATAGCACTGGAAGAGTCATAAGTTCGCTTTTTGCACCTGTTGGGGAATACATGTCTATTCCTATGCACTTCCCGGGGGTGCTAGAGGGGCTATATAGAAGATATTGGTATCGTTGGATGCGTATTTTCTACGGCTTTAAGATGCAATTGAGGGAGCTAAAAACCGCTGGGTAGGGGAGGAGATATTGAGCTTGGAAAGTGGCTGTGGCTGAGGGTGGCTGAGCCATCAATACAGATCCTGCATAGTGAATTCATGTCCCTCCTCTCAGCGAAGTGCACCCCATGAATGCAGTGATATAAACGAACTATCTGAAAAAAGAACGAAGGAAAACGGACCAGAAACAGCGGAGATAGTCTCCCCTGCCCTCCCCACCTAGGAGGAGCACATGACCTATCTCAAGAACGCGTGGTCGGATTCATGCGTAAACGGTCTCGTTTTGTAGGTATAGCTTATAGCTTTCCAACGCATCCTTTTGCCAGCTATTACGACATAAATTGGTGGTTATACTGACCTTCTACTACTCCTAGTACAATAGTACCTATTGACAGGTGTTTCCCCGTGTAACGTCGGACACAGTAAGGATGTCATTAGTACCATTGTATTTACATCACATAATAGTACATGTTTACAAAAAATTCGAAGGGAAACGATGGAGGGGAAGGGGAGATAGCGTGCTCGCTGTGGGGGACGGCGAGCACGCAGGGGCGGGGTGGTAGGCGCGCGGGCGGGCGCACCGGCGGGGCGGCGAGCGCGCGGGCGGGAATGGCGCAGATAGCCGAGGGCGCTGATATCACATGTCGTAGGCGGGGGCGCCCGCGCCTAGGCACAGCGTGAGGCGCTGGGGGACTTGGGCAGGAGGGTCGTGGAGGGTATTTCCTTGGAGGGAAAGTGTCCAGGATTATTCGTGGAGCTATTGGGAGTCGGTGTGCATAGGGGGAACAAGCTTCGTTAGCTTGCCACACCCGGGGGGGCATGGCAAGATAAGAAAGCTTGATTACTGTGATGATCAGGTGTGGCCTTCCCATGCGTCGTATTGTTCCCTCCGAGAACGGCTTGTGGAGAAGGTAATGCTAATTTTCCATCAGGTTCTTGAACCTGTACGACGTCTGAAAGTACAGCCTCTACAATATAAAGTTGTAATCAGACGCGTTCCGTAGGCTTTGAGCTGAGAGACGCCCGATTAACGCGGTCACGAGACCGTGGGTCATGTCGCGTCACTGTCGGGCGCATGTGGATTGTGAACGAAATGAGGCTAAGGGGAGTGTAAAGGGGCGTATATCGGAGTCCACAGTGGCATACAGGCTGAAGAGCTCTTAGGTGGTCATATTTGCTAGGAGACTACGGGGGAGCATATAAGCATGTCGACATTGACACATACGGGCCGCACTGTCAGGGGTTATCAAGCACACGAATACCCCCTACTCTGTTTGAATGTGGCAGTACACAAGGACGTGTCACAGTGCACTGCCGGGCGATCAGAATGAGTCGGTGCGGGCTGATATGATATCATGGAAATCAACATTACGGAAGTGGCGATCGAGTATTCTACATACATGGAACAGGACCCCATACGCGTTGTATATACGAATATTATGACAATGTCCTGGTGGGCAAGAAGTCCGAAGTACACAACATGAGGAAGCCGAGCGTCTGGGGGCAGCAATTAGACGGATATGGGCACGGGTAACGTAGAGACAAGGTATCGCAGGAAAGGGTCCACGCCGGGAATACTGGGGAGAGCGGAGAGCGAGATGGTTGGTGGAGAGTGGAAAACAATGAGCGAGGGATGTGGGGCAAGAGCAGTGACGAGAGCAGCGACAGCAGGCAGACAGATGAAAATTGGTTGGCTTTGTCGCCTTGTGCTGCACGCTCATGCGTAGCCGCGAGTGCGGCGGTCGGATACGAGAGCTCCTAACGTTTGTCGGGCAGCCTCTTCCTTGACGGCAGATTGACTAGTGCCATAGGCACGACCGTATTCGACGCCGCGTACTGGGCGTGGTGATTAACGGGGAACACGACGACTTGCAATGAATCGCTCACTGAGGGCTACTGCGGTCCACATTGGCTGGTGGAGGGGGCCAGTCTGGTAGACTTCCCAGGTGAGCATGCGGGAGCCACCGTTGGCCTGGAGGTAGTTGTTGAGCTGCATGCGGTAGTCTGTCGACCGACGGTGAGCACACGATGTCAGCGACGACGACGAAGGCAGCGTACGGTAAGAGTCACCCATTGTAGCAGATAAGTTGTCTAGTGTAGGGTTACTCCAGCTGGATGTGGAAGTAGGAGTGGGAGTGGAAGTGGTGGCAGAGGATGGAAGAATGAGATGACTCTGGCCGGCCACGAGCAGACCCTTTATAGCAGGTTGCAGAGGCGTACTGTGTGAACGAGTATTGGGAAACCGTGAGTCACAGTGTTATGCACAGCCAAGGACCTAGTTATTCAATGATTCCCCGGATCCGGAGGAGGAATACTAGGACAGACCTTAGGGAGTACGGGGCTAATGGGGAGGGAAGCGCGCGGGGTTGAGCGGGGAAATGGTAAAATTGTGGACGAAACTCACAAGAACGCGATAAATGAGGGAACATTGTCAGATCCCGGCACCCCAACGCAGTGTCATCAAGAGCGAGCGCAGCCTGCTGTGCGTGACGCCCGGGTGTCTGCGGGAAAGTAGTTAATGGAAGCGTTTAGAGCTCTGTATGTCTTCCTCTCGTGTCGGTACTCGGTGGCCAGGGACGAGGATGACTCAGAGAGCCGACGGGGGCTTGCATTGACTCGATATACGCCGGGACGGGTCGCATCACCGCGACAAGCACGTGCTTTGTCGAGGAGTCATGCCAAATATGCCTGCGAGACAAGCTAGCTGAGCGAGTGTGAGGCGGCGCGAGTACCTTCCACGTACCTTAACTCCGTGGCGGCTGCAGATTCAATCGTGGCGCATGCGTCATCTTGCGGGCGCAGCGCTGGGGGCGCCTGGGGCCGGGCTTCAGGTTGGCACACATCAAAGGCTTGCGAAATGGCCCTGCCCTAGCAACCAACCAATGGTGGACGAGGACAGCATTCCTCCGAACCGACGCCAGGCCTCGAGGCCCGACACAGCAGGACGAGGACATCTGAACCTGTGTGTGTTTGTGGGGGGCACGAGTGCTCGGAAGACGCCCCCTCTCGATCGCATCGGCGATGGGTGGACGGGCTGGCGATTGGGGCACGGCGATCTAGGTGTCGGAGAGATCTCAGAGAACCTGCCTTCTGTTTGCGTCAAAACAAGGCCGGTCCTACACGGACCCTTCTTCGCCGGACGCAGGGCCGCCGCCGATAGACTGCGAGCGAATGGGTTGGGGTCGGCGACTGCGCTCACAAGTGTCTCATGTTCCAGAGGACCCATGTGCTGACATGTCGGGTAGTTGCGCAGCTTGCGAAGACAGCACACCACATGTTCTTCGGACCGCGGGCGAGGGGGACAAGGGGAAGGCGTGGAAAGAGTGCATTCGTAGGTTCAAGTTGCGGGGGCCGGGAGGAGGACGTCGTTCAGGCTCAAGCCGGACAGAGGGCGCTGTTGTGCTCAACACCGGAAGATGCGGGCGTCTAGGCGCCGACTCAGGTTCGGAGGAGGCCCGCCGAGCCGAGCGGTGCCGATCCCGCGAGAGGGATTAGATTAGATAACCACGTGGCCGGCGTTGTACTCGGCTGGGTGGCTTGAGAGGCCGGATGAGGGGCCCGAGCAGGGGGCCCGCCTGTGTCCCGCGGCTTTTTGTCCGCGACGCCCTGCCCTCCCCACTATACGCGTCTTTCATTTCGTCCTGACCGTCCACCCCGCCATCCCCACCGCCCTCCTCTTTGCCCTCCACAGCGTCTCCGACTTCCTGCTTCATCGCGCCTCGCCGCCGTCATCGTCTCGGTATGTTCGTGTGCGCTGCTCAACAAACACGCCGCCTCTTGACGGATTCTGCTTACAGCCCTCCCTCCAACCCTTTTCGCCCCATTCGCTGCATCCAGTATACCGCTTATCCCAGTCTCGTCTGAGGTTGCATCTCAATTGGTTTTCGACCTTCTCACATCGCTGCGGCCGGTCAAGCCACCTTGTTGTTGAACACACAGAGTGTGGTGTAGGGACGCATACAGGCTAGCCCTCGTGGAACAAAGTACGTGGATCCTGCAACACTGCTATCATTGTTTTTGTCTCATCAAACGTTTCGCCACCCTTTGTCTTTGTTCCTATCGCCTCAGATGGATATTGATTCCTTCGACGACATCCCCCCAGTCGCGGGCTCCCGCCGGCCCATCCTCGTCCCCGCCTATCCAGACTCCTCATCTTCATCTTCACACACACCCACACCCTCTTGTGCCGTTGCCACCAAATCGACACCAGTCTCGTCACTCCGCAGCCGTCGTAAGCCCGTCAATGTATTCAAATCCCCGTCTGCGGATGAGCCTGGGGAGTGGGAAGGCCTTTCAGGTAAGCGCCCATTATGAGGCAAATTGATCACGTGCGAGCGCGTTTAATGACGCGTTCTGAATGTCCAGCCGCCCGCAAACGCGCGACGCTTCCCTACGACCGTGTCCCCCCTCGTCGGAATTCGACATCCACCGATGCTTCTTCGCATACTTCAAACGCATACATTGCTCCCAACTCGTCTACTCGACCCATTGTACCTTCTTTGCCACTCTATCATCCCCTCGGACCACTTGCGCAGTCTCTTCCTCCACTCGATCCCGCGATCTTCGGTCTCCCAAGTTCATTAAGCATAGATGACTCGGGAGACCAGAATGAAGGTGAATCCGGGGGAGCCTCCGCTTCCCGCGGTCGACGTACTGCGCCGAAGTCCCGTGAAACCGAAGACGAGTCAATGCCGAATGGCACACCCAACGGCACAGATAAGGCGCAGGATGCCCCCTCTAGGGATCGTAATCCGAGCCCACGTAAGAGGCGAGGAGGTGGCGCAAAGAGGAAGCGGCGTGACGCAGACGATGGTGACAGCGGTTTCCCTCCCCCCGCAAAGCGTACCCGTAACCCTCGAGGCGCAGCAGCGAACAGCTCCGCGCCAGCGGCGCCATCGCCGCTCGTCGGCCCCGCTGTCGTAGCCTCAGACCTCGTCGAAGATATGCCCGAGAATAACGGAGAAGGCGAAGAGCTTCCCCTAGAAGAGGTCCAGGCGCCAAAACGCAGTGCACGGACTCGGAAGCCCCGGACACGCCCGGGGAAGCAGCGTCGAGGTTCGAGTGGGAGCGCTAGCTCTGGCACCTCCGTCTCGGTCTCCATCGCGGCCGCCACGAAGGCTGCGGTGCATGTGAGTAAGGAAGCCACCGATGCGCAGCCCCCGGCGGAGGTCGTTGAAGACCAGAAAGAGGAGGTTTCCCCAAAGCCAGACGGGGACACCGTCCGCACCGGGGAGGATACCAGCGCCAGGGACGTGCCCATGCCTGACGCCGCGCCGACGCCGACCCCGGCGCAGACAGACGCCACCCCACCGCCGCCCAAGGATGCACATGGCCCGACTCCGCCCGCAGTCGAAAACGACTCCCCCATGGTAAACGTCAAAGCGAAGGTGGAAGACGAACCGAAGCCGGAGCCCAAGATCGTTACCGCCGCTGCTCCACCCGCCGCCCCAGCGAAAACCCCGATGCCCGCGCCTGCGCCCACACCCCCGCCCGCCGCACCTCCGAAGGCCGCGCCCGCGCCCCTGCCTACACATGCTCCCCCGCCTGCGCCTGCGCCCCAACCCGCTCCAGAGCCGACGCCCAAGCCGCCGCCCAAACCCGCGCCGCTACTTCCGCCCAAACCTGCGCCTGCTTACAAGCCTTCCCCAGTGCACAGGCCCTTCGCCGCATCCAAGCCTCCCCCGGCGCACAGACAGCTCCCCCCGCACAAGCCGATACCCATACCGCCTCCTGTCAGCCGCGCTCCGCCTGAAGAGGAGCGCGAGGAAGGGGAGCTGAGCGACGACTAACGACGCTCGAGACCGCTCTTTGCGACCGTGTTTTCCAGCTTTGGGTTATTGTTCTTGGTTCGCGCTGTATATATTCGTTTGTTTTCCTCTCTATCACCCCCTTGCGCTCATCTCCCGTATCGCTATGCCTCTCCTCACCGCGCCCCCCGCTTCCTCCCTCCTCGTCGCGCTTACCGTCATCACTAGTTATTCCTTATTCTGGTACCGGTGCCCGTCGTCTCAAGTCTCGTGATGTATACTAGTAGCTATTCGTACGCTGTCGCGCTCCCGCATGTACCGCATAGCTGTAGCCTCCTGCCGTCCGCGCCTCTCCATCTCTACGCCTTGTAAATGTACCGCCATCTTTGCCCTCCGCCCGCGCCAGTCTTCACTTCCTGAACAAGCTCCAACACCGCTCCCCCACCCTCCGGTCGCGTCATAACCGGGGCGTCTTTTGAGGTTAACGTTACTGTTGCGCATCGAGGCATCCTCCGTTTAGGTTCACTTTCGTCGTACGTACAACACGATCCATCGAAAACGTTGATCCCAAGACAGAGTTTGTGAATTGGACTAGCCAAAGTGACGTGCGCAGTGTTGTGATTCTTTGTACTTTCGCGCTGCGGGGTGATTTCGCCAGCGAGATCGCCGGTTGCTTTTCGGGTGCATTGAGGCGTGCTCAGATGAGGTACAATGGCGCGGACTCGATGCCACACGAAACGAACCCGACGCGGCGGCGGCCGCCTGCGATCTAGTCCTCGAGGCCAACCGGCTATGGCCACGATGCGCCCTGCGCTGCCCTCCATTTGACGTCGTAGAGTTATGCCAACCACAAACACCACGGCGACACGGCGGTACAGAGGGGGAACTCGATGGATTGAGGTGCTCCTACGTTTGCAGAAGCACTTGGTACATAGCATGCCATCGGCCGGCTCTGCAAGAGAAGAAGGGGCACCACACGAGCGATGCGCGTGGCGTCGTCCGGTGCATGGCATGTGCGAATACGTGGATTCCCTGCTACCAAGCCCCGCCCAAACCTAGTGTTGGATTCTCGAAGTGATATAAACAGCCGCATCGACGGAGAGATTTCGAGAAAGGGCGAGCCAGCCGTCGCATCGCCCAAAGATGGTTCGGGTGTAAAGAGTATTAGGGTTAGAAGCGGTGCGGCGGTCGTAGATCCACTCTGGAGCACCGGCCGGCCCTGCCACGGGGGGTGGCTGGGATGCTGTCCGGCGTGCGTGGTAGTGTCCGTGTACTGTTCGGAGAAGGGAGAGGGCGCTATGATCTCGTCAACGGAACTGGAAGCGCGGCTCGAAATCAGAATCGCGCACCGACTGTAACCAACTTTGCGGGCGCGCCTTGTTCGCGCACCCCCTGACTCTCTGCGCCAGATGCCATGGTCGTCGCCGCCCCTGCCATGGTCGTCGTTGACTCTGTCGTCGCCCAGAGGCTGAGCCTAAGGTGCGAGAGGGGGCGTCGCGGGGACCTCGAGTGAGATTCCCTATTTTGCTGAGGGCAGAGCCATCGAGGCGCGGACAATGGCATCGGCATTGATGTCCGGGTGTACGAGAAAATGCGAGGCACTTCGTCGCGGCAGTGCCAATGCACATACCATACCAGGGCCGCGGCAGTTGACTTTGAGGGCTCCGACTTGGCTGGCGGCGAAACGTGGAAGTCCTATGGCCGTAGCGCCCTCCAGCACCGAATGCCAAGGGTCCGATTGTTGTCGAAATCGGACTCCGCCCACGTCAGCATCTTCGGAGAAGATATGGTTTCGATTTATGTTTGGGCTGTACTCAAGTCCATGCCGCCCATAATAGACCAGAGAGCGCCCCCTGGGAACATGTATAGCTGCCCACTGCTGCTAGTCCGCTCCGTTCTCCGTACGGAGGGAGTTCAGGAGATCCTTGGACCGAGGCCATTAATCTGTAGGCAGGGCAGGGCACGTCAGCGGTAGTCCTATACACCTGTGTGAGAAATGATGGTACCGCCGCATCCCAAACGTATGAGCTCCGAAATGTCCACGTATGTCTGGCTGTGATAAAGGATGTGTGACCTTCTTGCTGGCTTCTCACCGGCCACGAGCCTCTAGGCGCGCCCCCAACGAGGACGTGGCGAGGGAAAGCTGACCACGCCGACCGACGTTCGTGAAAGGGAGAAGGTTGTGCAAAAGTCGGGGACCGGCGGGCCTTGGGAAGACCGGGGCGGTGAGTAAGTGCCTGATTGTAAGGGCAGATTCAGCCGGGACGCAACGTCATAGGGATGGCATAGATCGGGCGGTAAGGAGGACTAGAACGGTTGCTTACCCACGGAATAGAAACGCGCCGTGGGGCCCGGTCGCACGGAAAATGGTCCCTTTCCCATTGGATCCTCCCACCCGCCAGGCGCGGACGTATATACTCCTCCCACCGCCCCGTCTGGACCACACTCTCCCGCCATGGCCGCCCACGTTCGGCGTACGACCGCGCTCACCCGCTCCCTCACGCGTTCGCTCGCGACGTTGAACAATGCACCCCCAGCAGGCAAAAGGTGAGCTCCAGCGGTCGTACGACTGTATGCGCACCTCTGACGCGTCATGCCAGCCCGACAGGTATGCGAAGCCTCCAAATGACCTCGCGCAGGACTAACACGGCGCTGATGCAGCTATTGTCATGCTGAACATGGGTGGGCCGTCTACGGTGCGTATTTTCTTACGAGCGCGACACACCCGTTCCAAAACTCGCCCTCGCAGGTGCCCGAAACGCACGACTTCCTCAAGAACCTCTTCTCCGACGGCGACCTCATACCGCTCCCCTTCCAGTCCGTGCTCGCGCCGCTCATCGCGAAGCGGCGCACGCCGCAGATTGAGCAGCAGTACACGGACATCGGCGGCGGCTCGCCCATCCTGCACTACACGCAGCTCCAGGGCGAGCGCATGGCCGCGCTCCTCGACGAGCTCCACCCCGCGACCGCGCCGCACAAGGCGTACGTGGCTTTCCGCTACGCGCGCCCCCTCACGGACGCGACCGCCGCGCAGATGAAGGCCGACGGCGTCCGCCGCGCGGTCGCGTTCACGCAGTACCCGCAGTACAGCTGCTCGACGACGGGCAGCAGCCTCAACGAGCTCTACAGGCGCGGGAAGGCGGGAGAAGCTGGCGACGAGGTCGAGTGGAGCGTGATTGACCGGTGGGGGACGCACCCTGGGTTCGTCGAGGTACGTTGGTCTCTGTGCTCTTTTGCGTGCCCTTCCCTCCCCCCGTTTCCAAGACCGGACCCTGACGTGTCACCCGTGCACAGGCCGTCGCACAAAACATCGAGCGCGCGCTCGACAAGTTCTCTCCGGAGACGCGGTCGGACGTCGTGCTCCTCTTCTCTGCGCACTCCCTCCCTATGTCCGTCGTCAACCGTGGCGACCCGTACGTGCAGGAAGTCTCCGCGACCGTCTCCGCCGTCATGGACCGCCTGCGCCATTCGAACGCGTATCGTCTGGTGTGGCAGTCTCAAGTCGGTCCTTCGGCGTGGATGGGCCCGCAGACCGGTGACGCGCTCAAGGGTCTTGCGCGGTTGGGCAAGAAGCGGGTGGTTCTCGTGCCCATAGCGTTCACGAGCGACCACATCGAGACGCTCTATGAGCTCGACCTGGAGTACGCTAAGGAGGCAAGAGAGGTACGTAGACAGCTATTCTCTTTCCGTCACACGTGGCCTGACTGCATATACAGCACGGGATGGAAGTGCAAAGAGCCGAGTCGTTGAACGATTCGCCCGTGTTCATCCGCGCGCTGGCCGACCTCGCGGCATCCCATTTGAAGGACTACTCGAGTGGAAAAGCGGGCCCGACGACTCTGCAGTTAGGCCTCCGGTGTCCGGGTTGTAATAACGCCACGTGTGGTGCGCAGAAGGCTTGGTTCGCGAGAGCAGGCCGGTAGTCAGTGCGGGTGGGCATTGAATGTGTATTCAATATCTTCGCTTGTAATCCTACAGTACACTCCTTGGGACAATCGCCGCTTACTCAACTTGTTTCTGCATAATTTCTCCGCTTCGCTTTAAAAACATACACGCCTGATGAACTATACTTATACTGCACAATCAGCTTGACGAGCACGAGGACATTCAATATGACTGCCACTGGCTCATTTGGCGCCATCATCCATGAGCGAGTATGCATAGACGAACGTTTAGCTAGTCTTCTGATAACGCGCTATAGAAGCTACGAACAAACGTACTGAATGCTCTGGCCGACGCCCATGGGCGAAGGGTTCGAGTGGAAGGGTGAAATTGTGCAGGGCCTGCCGCCCAATTGGGCCACACCGCCGGCCGTTTCCGGGAACACGGATGTGTCCGATCGCATTCATCACGCTGCTTTCTACAACTCCTCCCCCAATTGCCAAGACCAGGTCCCTGAGTCACTTGCGAACAGACGCGTCAGTCAGTCGGCACCGTCTCAGTCATGTAAGGCGTGCAGGAGGCATATAAAGCCCACCGAGCTCATGCCTCGGGTTTTTAGTGGCATACACTTGACTGTTCGGCCTGCAGAATAACATGTCCTCCACCGTCCCATTCCCGCCTACTGGGCGGTATATTGAGTCCGTTCGCGAATCTTCAAAGGCGGCACGTGTCAAAGCAGGCATCAAAGTGAGTTGGCTGGTTCTTCGTTGTGCTTTTGTCTTTTTTTCGAGGGTGGACTATTCCCAAATATTCTAACATCTGGTGGGAATAGTTGGGTGTAGTCCAGACAGATGGCCCAGTTTGAGGCTATTCATTTTCGAACCCTCACTAACACGAGCCCTTCTATTAACAGGTCAGAGAAGAGGACATGACGCGCTTCCTTCTTTCTCCTGCGTTTACCGACACCTATCAACGCCTCCGATATGCACACGGAATGTCCCTCCCCCTCAACTTCAGCTCCGTCGCGCAGGAGCTCAACGTCCTCTCGGTGCTGTCCATCCTCAACTTCGCCTCGGGCTACCGCGTCCCGCTCCACGCCGCGACCGGCCGCGGCGCATTCGATAACATCCGCGCCTTCGTCTTCGCCGCCTACATCTCGTCCTCGGGCGCGGGTACCGAGGACTACTTCTCGGCGCGCGGCATGCGCGAGATCAGCGCCGCGACCGTCGCGGACCTCATGCGCGTCACGGGCTCTATCCACGTCGAGCGGCCGCACGAGCAGATCCCCGGCGTTACCGTCGGGGAACTTGGTGGTCCCGTATGGGAGATCGTACAGATCATCGCGCGCACGCTCAACGAGACGGGTGAAGCGTTGGTGAACGGAGGGTACCCGGACCTTGGAGCCTTCGTCCTTGAGGCACTCAAGGAAGGCGAGAAGGCGAAGGCCGCTGGAGGTGATGAGTGTGAGGTTATGTTGGAGCGAGTACGTTCATCCTCTGGGTCTCTGGCGTGCGCATAGCACTAATTGATCTCCCTTCTTCAGTTAGTTCGCGGTATCCCGGCGTTCCAAGATATGGCTCTCGTATATGACCAACGTAAGTCTTACTCAATCAGTATTCTCCTCCACGCACGCGCTCATGCCTCGCTCCAATGTTTCAGCCGTCTACTGCTTCAAAAAGGCCATGCTGACCCTGCACGCCATCGCGCTCCGCTTCAGCAAGTCCACCCCACCCGCGGTCCCCATCCCAGACACCGCCCACCTCCCGATCTTCTCCGACAACGTCATCCCCTCCCTCCTCGTCCACCTCGGCGTCCTCGACCTCTCCGACGCGGACCCCGCGCTCGCCCTCCCCTCCCTCTTCCCCAGCGCGCGCGACCCCGCCGTCCTCGCGCCCCTGCTCGCGCCCGCCCCGCCGCCCCCCGCGCCGGCGGTCGCGTCGATCAAGGGCAAGGCGCCGCCGAAGGAGGGCCCGCTGCTCACCCCCGCGCAGGCGTTCGTGCTCCGCGCGGCCGCGATCGACGCGTGCGAGCTGCTCGTCGCGCACGCGGCGGCGCTCCCCGAGGCGCGCGCGGACCCCGCGCTCGCGTGGCTCCGCGAGCTCACCCCGCCCGAGCTCGACGCGTGGCTCTGGGCGGTCGCGAAGGACCGGCCGGACTATAGGAGCCTGGAGCGGTTCGCGCTGCGGAATACGGCGTACTTCTAGGGCGCGGGTGTGTGGAGGTGGGAGGTGTAGAATGCGAGAAGTGGTTAGAAGATCGGTGGTTTAGTAGCTGTATGTTGTGTCTCTCTCGAAATGTACCGATATCGCCCCCGCGCGCCGCCGGACTTGTGGTGTACTTATCCGTCCGTTGAGACCCGTGGACGGCGCACGTTAGCTATACAACGGCGGAAAACGTGCCCTAAGACCTAGTGGGAACTGTACGGTAGAAATAGGGTCTTCTAGACTACCAAACGCTACTGTAGGGTTCTTGACATAGTAAGGCAACGAATGAGAACCGAAGAACTGGTTTCTTTGCCCACGAAATCGGCACGATGCTGCGGCCGTACGGTACCTCTTACCCACTTCAGGACATCGCCCATATACACATGCATTTGAGTGCTGCCTTCAGGCGGCGAATCCCAGAGAAGCTTCAAAGTGGATGTTTCAGAGTAATACGCCACCAGTACGAGGAAGCATCTCTGCGGCGATCTCCGGACCAAGAACCAACAGCAGGATTTGCAGGGTGCTCGGCGTACGTAGTCTTTTGAGTTCGAAGGAGACGGCGTGGGCAGCTGTCCACACAACTCCGACACCGTATACGGGTAACGGGACACGCTCGTCTTAGGGTTCGAAACTGCGGCCGATCGCGCAGACCCTTCCCTCCAGCGGCGCAAGCCCAGGTTAAGCCCAAACTTCACAGATCATCATTGTCGTGACCGCTACTACTACTACAGACAGCCCTGGTGCCCACCCGGGCGGTCGCAGCACCCCGGCCCCGGAATCCGCCGTGCTGTTCGAGCCCCCGGAGCCCGAAGAGGGCCCTGAGTTGTTCGCGGGGGCCCCTCTGTGGAGTCCACGGTCCGCACATACGTCTGCTCAGCGTCTCGGAACGACACGCGGCGAGGCAAGCGACGGACGGGCCCATCCCGAGAATGCGAAGGCGCGCGTGGGAGCGCGAGAAGGGGATGGGCCGGGGGAGGCAAAAAACGAGAAGGGTGCGGCGGTGGGAAGAGAGGCGGGTTGTGGGGGCGGGGCAGGGTTGAAGGAGGCAGTAGGCAGCGAGGATGATGGTGAATACTCACGCCAGCCCGTTCAGCTGGTTCACCGCGTCGAGGCCGTGGCCCTTGTCCACGAAGTCGAGGAGGACGAAGTTCGGCGCGCGGCCGGCGGCGAAGCCCTGGCAGCCGCCGACGTTCTTCATGATGCTAATGCGATGGAGGCGGAGGTCAGAGAGCTTGGCCTCCCATTCGGGCAACCGGGCGAAAGCACTCACGAGTCGATGCCGTTCGTCGTGCTCGCGTCCAGGGGGTCGCTGACGATGATGCCCGTGCCGAAGACGTCCTTGTTGAGCGAGTGGTTGATCATGTACATGTGGTCCTCCGTCGAGAGGGGGCCGCTGATCCGGTCGACCTTGCAGGGGAAGTTCTTGTCCGTCACGCTGAACGGCGTCTCCCAGATCATCGGGAACTCGGGTAGGATGTACGGCACGCTGCGGTCGTCGTCCGCGCCGGCGTCGAGGAAGACGACGACGCGCTTGCCGCTGTCGATCATCTCGCCGAGAGTCGGCCACTGTGATACACGTGTTTTAGAACTAAGGTTACGAGGGAAAGTGCAGGGGAGACTGACCTCGCTCTGCTTCATGGGGAGATGGGGCGGCACGAAGGCGAGATTAGCCACACCCGAGTTCTGGAAAGCAGGGTCCCAGAGGTCCTTGAGGGATGCACCCTCGGGATTGGTGAATATGAGCGTAAGGACCTCGTTAGGGTTCGCCGTGAGGAAGTCGTTAACTTTCTTGAGGTAATCCTCGACGGAGCCACCGTCAAACAGAGCCTATATGACGATTAGGAACTAGTGCGCCATCGGAGTGTAAGGTTACACGTACACAACCTAGACGGAAGGTGAGTACTACGAATTCCCGTAAGTAGCAACCACTTACTCGTGTGACAGAAGTGGAGGACGTTGTCGTCCCTATTTGACAGTTGTTTCAGCAAATAATAGATTAGATAGATCGGGAATACGAACACATGAGCTTGCGCTTGAAGCAAGCGGACACCGAGCCCTAGCTGGGAAGGGATGTCGATCGACTGATCCCGAGCCACTGCAATCGGGTTGAATACGAGAATAGATATGATGACGACGAAGGATACTCACACGCCAGGGGGTCTTTGCTGAACGCAAACGAGTCGTGCGCTTACCAGGCACGCGCAAATCAGCTTCTAGACCGACGCCTCGAAAAACACGTTGCTCACCTCCCATGAATGTAACGTTACCATAGCTCCGATTGCATAGCTCTGCGTGTCCGTTGCACACATCGGCTCTGCGCCGGGAAGATCAGGAACGTCGCGCCGGTAACGGCGAAGCATGTCACTACGCACCTGCGAGCGTGCTTCGGAATAATGGCGGCGCTGACGGACGCGACGGCAACGGCGGCGGTGAGAAGGAACGACGCGGGGCGCATCTTGAACGTTGAACGAGTGACGACGAAAGAAACGGGTGAGAACGTGAGGGGGGCGTGAGGAAGGGGCCTGAACGCGGGCGAAAGTTGGGTGGGCTTAAGTGGCTGGTCCGGCAGCTGAGGAGAAGCAGAAGCTCGGAACGGGCTATTTGAAGGGAGTGGGAGGATTCCCCGGAGGGTTGTCTACATGCTTCGATGTCATGACACCTGATACCCTCAGAGGCCGGCATCAACGTTGAGGGTGCCAAGACCGACCACTGAATTCATCTACACAGCTCTCGACTGGGAGATCGGCAAGGCCGCGACTGCTCGCAGAGGAAGAGAGCAACATGGGGCGATGGCCACCAGGGACGACGCGGCTTAGGGTGCGGAGTGATCTGCTCTTTGCCTACCATTCCTGATGGCCGTTGCGTACTACGCACGTGGCGATATCCGAGGGCGACTGCCTGCCAATGCTCCATCGGCCGTTTCGGAAAGCGTCATACTGTGGCGACACGTGAGGAGGATACGTCCGGTGAGTGGCTGAGACTCACTGATGCGTCCGGGAGACCGTCTGAGACACCTTGCAATATGTATCTGCCCACACACATCTCGTAGCATTGTGGGGTGTAACGTCGAGAGGTCAACACGCGAGCTGGACCAAGGCTGGCGAATTTTTCACTGCACATCATCACAGAGCGAGCTACAGCCGCTGTACAGCTGATGGATCAGCGCAGTCAGTTCATGTTCACTGTGCAGTAGTTTCAGGGACAAAAACAGATGCCCTGTCAGTGAGGCTCTGTGCTAATGGGAATACCGAACAAACGGCGTGCACCGCCGGGAGACGAAAGTCCACGTCGGCGTAATGTCCCACCGGCGTAAAAAGTGTCCGTATGCCTCTCGTGTAGACGCTGGGAAAACGGTTTCCTCTTTGTGTTGTTATCTTGACCTAGTGACGAGTTGATAGTGCTTGCTGAGGAGCGTAGACATAGACATAGACATAACCCCACGGTGATGGCGTATGAGTGCAGATACGAGAAGCGTGGTGCGCCCGAACGAGGGACGCTCCGCCCGTGCCCTGCCAACGCGAAGTGCTGTTTCCAGGGCCGCGAACGCTGAAAGAAGAGTCTGAAGAGCGATGTTGAACAGGAGATGTTGATGGAACAGTGATGATCTAACCTGCCTCGTGCACGGCGGGCACGGCTCTCATTAAAGTCTGAGCGGTGACGTTTGATCCGCGCTGAAGGCTCTTCTTCTAATCTATCTAATGGGAGTAAGTACATGTAATTGACCCGTTTAAGCAGCCCCTTTCAAATGATAAACAACTCGGGCGCGGTGATTAGATTGAGAGATAAGCCCCCGACGCTGAGCCAATCGGCCTCGACGGCGGCGACGCCAATGACTTTCCTCGACGTTCTCAACGCTCCTGTGTCGTCTGGACAACATCATTAGCGGTTTTACGTCCGGGGCGCGCAGTTCAGCGCGCATATAACCGGGTTGCACATCGCCCCCTCTCTTGTCTCACGCAGACACATCTGGACCCCTCTTCATCATGCACTCTCCCGACAACGAGACGTTCTCGACCCCGCCCTCGACCCCGAACATGCCAGAAATCCGGCCCTCGATTTCCAGGCGAACGAGCCGGCCCTCCACCCTCCACATCATGCACAACTCCTCTGACTGGAACCCCAATGTCGTCGTTGACGAGCAGCAGTCACCCGAGATCTCGAGCAAGCCGCAGTCAGGGACGCCAACGCTCAATGGTACCTCCAAGGTTAATGGCCACGCTGTGACTCTTGAAGGGTCTCAAGTAGTATCAAACACACCCACGATTACTCACCATTCGGTTCCATCCCCGGCTCAACCTCAACGCCGCGCACCTTCGCCCGCGATCAAGTCGCCCTGCTTTCTCCACTCCAAACTCCAGAGCACGTCCCTCATGGACTGGATTGGCTCTCTCCACGACGACAACGCATCTCGCGATCACCACCATTCGGACAAGGACGCCCACAACCACTATTCCCCTGCCTACACCGACGGCACCGTGTCGGACTACAGCGAGACGCTATCCCCCTACCCGGACGACGATGAGCGCGAGTACGCGCCGAGCCTCACGAAAAAGCTCGCGGAGACGGCCGTCGGGGTGCGGGAAATGAGCAAACAGCTTGGTCAGTGGTCGTCCTGTATGGTCTGCGGCGGCGCATCCGCCCCCCGGCGGTGCTCACATCGCACCCAGGTCGCACCCGTGTGCGGTCGCACATCCAGAGCGTGCTCATCGTGACGAAGGCGCGAGACAACCGGCTGATCAAGCTCACCCGGGAGCTCGCGCTCTACCTCATGATGAAGCGGCGGAATGGCGAGCGGGGGATGACTGTGTGAGTGCTCCCTCTCCTTCTTGCCCCACTGCGCGCTCCATCTCCCCGCGTGGTCTACGATCCTATGCTCATTTACTGGCAGCTACGTCGACTCCCAGCTGAAGACATCGAGACGGTTCGACGCCGCCGGGCTCGAACGCGATCACCCCGAGCTCTTCGCCCCCTTCCCCAAGCGTCGGACGTCGAGCACATCTTCGCTCATATCCGGCATGACCAACGGCGACAGCTCCTCACAAGAGGGACAACTACGCTACTGGACGGCGGAGATGTGCAATCGCAGCCCCCACTTGTTTGACTTCGTCGTGACGGTACGTGTACATTGCACACGTGCGTGGCGGCGTCGTGGCTTACTCACACCCAAACCCGATCGGTGGACAGCTCGGTGGCGATGGAACGGTGCTGTTCACATCATGGCTGTTTCAGCGCATCGTGCCGCCGGTGCTCCCGTTCGCACTGGGCTCGCTCGGCTTCTTGACCAACTTTGATTTCGCGGACCACCGGAAGGTTATGGACAACGCGATCGACAACGGCATCCGTGTGAACCTGCGGATGCGGTTTACGTGCACGGTCTACCGCGCCATATCACCGGATAAGAACAGCAAGGCGTGTCGCGCGATCAAGAAAGGCGCCACCGGCGAGATACTCATGCGCGGACTGGAGGAACGCGGGTGGGAGGCCCTCGAGAGTGGCGGTTCCGTCCCCGGCAAGACGGGCTCGAAAGACAAGGAAATCATGTGTTTCACGACTCGGCCCGTCGAGTGCTTCGAGATCATCAACGACTTGGTCGTTGACCGAGGGCCAAGTCCTTACGTCAGTTTATTGGAACTTTTTGGTGAGCACGAGGTCCCTCTCACCCACTTGAGTCCCGACTGACAGAGAACGCCGTGAAGGTGATGAGCACCATTTGACGACTGTGCAAGCCGACGGCTTGTGTATAGCGACACCGACTGGTTCAACTGCGTACTCGGTGAGCATTTTTGACGGCGAACTACTGCTTCACAAAAATTGACCTGTGCCTTAGTTATCCGCGGGCGGTTCGCTGGTACATCCCGAGATCCCTGCCATCCTTATCACACCCCTATGCCCCCACACCTTGTCCTTCCGCCCAATGCTTCTTCCTGACACGATGGAGCTCCGTATATGTGTCCCTTTCAACTCGCGAAGCACCGCCTGGGCGTCATTTGATGGCCGCGGCCGCGTTGAACTGAAGCGTGAGTGTCTATAATTACGCTACTCTGACAATTTGCTAACGGCCCGCGTACAGAGGGTGACCACATTAAGGTCACGGCTTCTCAATACCCCTTCCCCACCGTCTGCGCAGAGTCGCAGTCGCGCGACTGGTTCCACTCGATCTCACGCACGCTCAAGTGGAACGAGCGTGAGCGCCAGAAGTCGTTTGTTGTCGTCGAGGAGGACCCTTCACGCAAGTCGAAGAGGGAGAAGAGGCTCCAAGACGGCCCGACGCCGACCGCGCCGAACCACGTACCGTCCAAGGAAAATGACACCGCCGCGGCGGACGACATGGACGAGGAGGACGAGGTGTCGGATGAAGAGGAGGATGAGAAGTTCGACATCGACGACCTCTCTTCGGCCGAGTCCCCGACGAAGCTGAGCCCGAAGGACGCCGAGCGCGGGCAGGAGAAGATGCAGGAGCAGGCACAGGAGCGCGCGGAGAACGCTGCCAGGCTTCTTGCTCAGGGCAACCCCGAGCTCCTTTCGAGTGAGGGCCAGGCGCCCAGCTCCGGCCTAAAATCTGGCGTCGACACTCCCGACCGCTTCGTCATTCCCCCACCTCATCCTCCGCGTGTGTCACCACGGCATGTACAGTTCCTCACGCTGTCGAACTCGTCGAGCACATCGTCGATTGATACGCTGGCGCACCATCCGCGCGGTGAACATGGCGAGAGGGACGACATCCGCGGGCCGCACTCGGCACACTACAGCACGCGCGTGCGCATCCCGAAGGACCGGGACTTGGACGCGGAGAGCCTGAAGACGCCGACGCCGGTCGACCCCCCGGTCCACCGCCGTACGGTGCACTCTCGCGGCCGAAGTAGCAGGTCGCGCTCGCGCTCGCGTGACGGGACTCAACGACGTGCGTTTGCGGTGAGGGGCCAGGACGAGAGCGATAGCGCGGCGAGCGACAGCGACGCGGACCCATAGGCTCCGTGCTCTTCGGCGCTACCATGCGTCTGGTCGGCTTCTCCTCTACTCACTTCTCACACTTCGCTTCGCTCTTCGCCTTCGCCTCGCTGGTTTTTATTTCGTTTCTCACCTAGTAGACACGGAGGTTCGTACGTCGGTTGCTCCCTTGAGGGTGCTCTATTTGCGGAAGTAGTAAATATATAGCAGCGGAATATTTCTAGAAGCATTGTAACACATATGTACACTCTCATGGGTCGTGCTCGCCGCCCAGATACACCTTTCTACATCTCACTGCCCAAGCTCTACAATATTTATGTACGACGCCGACATGAGTTTACTACTATTCACCAAAACTGGACCAATTCAAAAATTTGGCGTAGAATGAACAACACAATGATCGGCGTCTGTGTGATCTGGAACTCCAGAGTGAACACACTGGCACCAGTTGGCATTTGCCGAAGACGTGGGTCCAGGCCTGCGGGTCCAAACTTCGTGCCGACCGTACATTGACTCGCTACCACCACCACCTTTCAGACTTTGATGTCCACCCACCCTGCTGCGCTCCCCGTCGGCCTCTTTTCTGGATAGCGTCATAGGAAGTCTTCCTCGACCCGGAGGCATTGTAATCGACATTTTGGCGTCTCACCTCAAAGCTTCTGCAAGACCTCGGGGTTGTGAGCATATCCGTCATTGCCCTCGCCAGCAGGAGCGGTACTGCGTGCGACTACAGCGCCCCGTCAGTTCCCCGGCTTGAGGACTTGGCTCTTCTTCGGCATCCTCGCCGGTCATCCTCGCGACACGGAAGCAGCGGCGTTCAAGTGTCCAGAAAACTCCGTTCCCACCTTATTGGGTTATGGAGGTACTTGCCGTCTGCCATCGTATGCTCCCCCCCGCTTCCATCGCTGGCCAGCAGGTGAGAGAATTCAGTACAGAACGGCAAAGTCTGCATGCATGCTTAATGCACAATGCCGACCCCGCACTGGCAGCGTGACGCGGCGTACCGCCCGTCCGCTTACCCCCGCGTGCGGGTTCTCTGTCAATAAATACCTCCCAATGGCAGCCCGCAGCAGCACGGCGGGAGCGCAGAAGCAGGCTGGTCGCTGGTGCGCTCCGTCCCCGGGCGCGTGATGCCCGCCGTAGGTCATTCCCGCCCCGCCCCGGACGCGACAACTGTCTCCCCTCCCTCGGCGAAACCGTGGAAGGGCGAGAAGTGCGGAGCCTATATCGAGATCAGCCCCGTCCCACACCACTTATGCTGTCGCCATGTCGGTACGCACGCTTGCTGTTAGTTCCCAAGGCAAGTTCCATGGGCCGACCTTCCTCGATCCGTATTCCAGGTCTCGACGTTACCGGTCTCCGGGGCAGGCGGCGTTAATGCACGCAGCCGTGCCGCGCCGATCTGGGCAGCAATCCCGCACGCGCCGCCGTAAGTGCGTGCGTGCCTTCCCGCGTCGGGTTCGGTATGGAAGCGTCGCCCGTCGCGGACGCCTGCCAGTGTGTCCGCCACGACATTGAATCCTGGAGCGCGAAGAAGGCGCGCCTTCGCCCGGAGCCTTCTCTGCGCTCCCCGCTTCCCGGCGGCGGTCGCGCGCGCCCCAGGCCGTTCGCGCCAGGGGTTTATAGGCCCCCCCGCGCGGTGCGAGCGCGGGCACCCGAGCCCCTCCCCGCCCTGCCCCTCGCGCCCTCCCTTGGAAACGTCCACCCCGCCCCCTGCCGTAGTCTGCCTGCCCCATCCGCCGGTTCGCGACCATGGCAGAGCAGCCGGACTTCTTCGACCACGCGATTGACGAGTTCATTGCTTCTGTGAGAGACGTGCGGCTCACGCAGCTGATTTCCTGTACGTTTCTTCCTGTGTTTTGCTGGTCTCGCATGTCGCTTACGGCCGCGCCCTACTCTTGTGCAGTTGTCACTGCAACTATCGTCATCTATGACTACAGTGAGCCTTGTCGCGCTCTTAGGAGAAAGCAGTCGCCCACGCGCTAATACCCCGGTCCCGGTCGTTAGTTGTGTGCATAGAGCGTGAGGTGGAGTTGATCTGGGTAAGTGCTCCGGCCCGAGCTGCGATGATGTCTATCTGACCCTCGGAGCAGAAGAAGCGTTGGTCTATCATCAAACTAGCCTTTCTATGGGTAAGTCCCTACCAGCGCCAAGGCCGCATGAGCACCGACGTCATATCCAACTTCTCTCGCAGCATCGTTATTTCGGTCTGGCTGTCGTTCTGTGAGTGCATACTCTTCCCTCGGCTAATACTATGGTCATATACTGATTACTTGCTCGTATGTATGGTTAACAGGTTCCAAGCATACGGTTAGTGCCATTCGACGTTTTCTCGTACCACTGACGATATTGAACGTCATCGATCTCGCACCAGCTCTGAATTCGACTGTCATAAATGACAAAGTGAGTTCACAGCACCCCACGAACGTTCGACATGAGCTGACAGCAGCAGTTGTGAGCTGCATCACATCTCCGCCACAGGCGGCTTGCGCTCCGCTTCTAATGCTATCTAGCTGCTCGTTCTGGTTTTATTGGGAAACATGGGGCTACTGTGCGGTTCTCTTTACGTCTGAAGGTGCGGCCCCGTGGTCGTTGCGCACTTTGGGGGGAATTCACTGACTGATTCATGCTTACAGCCGTCCTGCTTCTGTGGATATACGTTGTCTATAACAAGAATCGCTACATATTGGCCCTGATGAGCGTTTGCTACGTCGCAGAAGTCGCAGGTGTAGTTACTATCCTAGGCATTTCGTTCAAGACGTATCAAGGTTCATAACTCTCTCTGCTCCCTCTCTGGAAGCTAATCTGCTTCCCTAGCGAGAGCACACGGTATACCTACTGTGCAATATTGCGTCCTCACTGAGATTGGGACACCTTTCCCTTTGCTCTGGGTTCCAATACTCGGGTATGACGGGCTGCTCCTACTGCTGTTTATCTACCGCGGATGCGCTGGAGCATCTTCCAACCCGACGTCAAGATGGGCGTTCACCTACGACAGCCTTCTGGATATGATCTACAGGCATTCTCTCCTGAACTTCCTCGCGTAAGTTGGCCCTGTGCCTCTCAAACTCCTGGAAGCACCTGCTGACCACCTTCCGTCAGCATATTCGCATCTTATCTCGCTTGCGCGATCATATGGCTCACTTCTCCTGCGAGTTCCTTCATTCATTTGCATAGTTCATCCGCTCACGTTAGGTACACTTCAAACAGCTCGGACTATACCAGATCCCCGTCGGCTTCGCGGTTTCCCTCAGCATCACCAACTGCACACGACTGCTACTCAACATCCGACGCGCGTACTATTCCGGTGTCAACGATCCCGTACTCTACAGCACTCGCAATTCATCCACGACAGAAACACGTCTGCGACCCAGGCGCCCACCACGTCCGGCCCCCCTCTTCCTTTTCAACGACATGCTCATGCCCATGACCCCCCTCTCACCCGTGACACCCCTCTCTCCGACGTCCGCGTTTTCCCAAATCTCCGGCGCGACGCTTCGCGAGCTCCACAACTCAACCCCCACAAGCCTAATGCCCCCGCCGTCCCCACGGTCCTTCGGCGGCAGTACGCTCGCCGGCTCGCTGCGCGACCGGGACCGGCTCGCGGCAGGCAGCCCCGCGAGCACCCTGCGCACGCGCGTCATCGGGCCGTTCGGCGCACACAGCGCGAGCGCGAACGCGTCCGTGGAGACGCTCCGGCCGTACATGGAGGCGCCGCCGCGGCACGCGCACGAGTACGTGCGCGAGCGGCCGGGCTTGCAGCGCCTCCCCCGGATCGTCTCCGTGCCGGAGGGGCGGCCGGGGATTGCGGAGGACGTGCGCGCGTCATACGCGGGGGGCGAGGTGCAGTTCGGGGAGGCCGTATGAACGTGGGGAGCGCGAGGCAGGACACGATGCTTGGGGATTCCGTCGTGGCTGCGTCTTCCTCCTGGAGGTTGTTCTGACCTTGTAGCACTATAGACCTTGCACCGCGGCTTGCGGGACGTTGTGTACTTGTAGGATATTCACTCGCGCTTGTCGCGTGATACGTCTATTCGTTCCCCATCAGTGCCGTAAGAACCAGCTCGAACAAAAGGAAACGTACGGTGCACGTGAGCGTGTCACGATTCTCGAAGGCTGCTTCCTTCACCTCGTTTGGTCAACGTGAGTCAAGCATCGCATTGCGCCGTAAATGGTATCCTTGCATGATGCATAACCAGCACCGTCGCACAAAGGGCTTGGAGGATGTGTACGCGTCGCTAAGACGAGAACAATGCAAGACCTCATAACTTAAAAGCACAGCGCGAACAGTCGTAGATGGCTGATGCCTGACCCTCCCCATCCTCACTATCGCCGCTCGATACCTGCCATCCATCTACCCCTCTCCTGTGCGGCGCTCGCCGATGCCTGATCTCAAGCTCCATCGATCGACAGACCGAATAGCAAGCCTACAACGCTAAAGTTCCGTGTACAGCAGCGCCCCCAGAACACACTTCGCCCATGCGGGCCTATTGTCCACCGCCCCATTACCCCCATCGCCCGGCAGAAGGCGCGTCCAAGTACGCGCGAAGCCCCGACCGCACGCGCGAGCACATGCGCAACAAACGTCTGGCGTCCGCACGACGCTCTCACATCAACAACAAAACCTAGACTTGGACGAACGAAACCTTAACGCACACAAAGCGCCGTGCGCCACCGGGCGGCTGGCGCGGCACCGCGGCGCAGCGCTCCCGTAAGGTGGTGGTGCAGCAGCGCACGGGTCCTCGCGCGCGTGGCGCGCCCGCGGCTTCCTCCATAATTGCCTGGGACCCGCGCCGCCGCCGCTCACAATAGAGCGAGGGAACGGGGGCGCGTCGCGAGGGTGGGGGTATGAGAGAAGCCGCGCAGTGCGTGATGTCCGCCTCGGAGCTTGCACTTACTGGGCTCCCGCGAGACGCTGCCGCGCCATTTCGGGCGAGGAGGGGGCGCGCGGTGAGTGCGCTGGGGCCGAGACGGGGCTGGCGGATCCTTGCGCGCGGCGCGATGCTGGCCCCTTCAACGCGTCCGCCTGGTGTTCGGGCTCATCGATGATCAGGACGTCGCGCCTGTCCGCCGTCAAGCATGGTGCTCACCGCACGGCCAGCACCACGCGACCTCGGAGCGGCGAGCGGGCGACCGCGGTAGGAACCACAACTGCCCCACGCCGACACCACCCCGCCCAGGACAGGACGCTTCTCCCAATCGCGGGGAAGGCTGCCAGGTAGGGCCGGCGACCGCGCCACATCGCGAAATCTTCAGCAGGGCCGCAGGGGGGGAGGGGGGGGGGCACGGACGCCCGCCCGCGTCCTGGGAGCGTCGTCGTCGCCGCCCGCCGCGGCGCGCAAAGACAAAAAGCGACGTGCGATGCCCAATGCGCACCGCAAGGGCCCGGGACCAGGGACCCAACAACAACAACAGCTAGGGACGCGAACGCGGACGGGGGGGCACGAGGCAGCGAGGCGCGCCTCGCCGACCATATCCGCGCCCTTCGCGCTGTCCTGGCCTGCTTTGCGGCGCACCGGACGTGCTTCCTGCGCGCACGCGAGGCGGCGACGCCGTAAACAACCTGCGCGCCCTTGTGCCCCCCGCAGCGGACAATGGCTGCCCTCGCCCGGCGGGGGCGTGCGGGCCGCACAGGCGCGCGCGAGGCGCCCGTCTGGATGGGGCGGACAATGGGGGCGAGGATGGCCCACGGCGGAGTTGACACGGTCCACGTGGTGCACGTGCGTCGTGCGCCGCGCCTGGCGCCCGAGCGAAAATGCTTCCGCGACGCGGGAGATCGCCATGATCGTGTAGTGGGGCGGGACCCCGGGGACGCTGCAGGGGTGGGCGAGTGAGCGTGCGATCGACGCGTGCGGCGCCGAACGCGGGGAAGGGGCCGATCGTGGCGGCGGGGAAGGACGTGGGGGAGGAGAGGCTAGAGGGAGAGGCTAGAGGTGAGTGCTTACCTTGATCTTATGGCGGGCCCCGCGGCGATGATGGCGGTGAAAAGTCTTGAAGGCACACGGGGGGCTACAGCAAAATAGTGCAGGTTCGATTCAGCTTCCATGGCGAGTACAACTGACGACGCCTGTGCTAACTGTACAGTACACTACTTGCATGACCTTTGCGCGGACCAAGCCGCGGACGACTAACTAGCGATTGCGATAGGGGGTGGGTTGGAGGAACAGGGGGGAGAGCGCACGACGAACGCAAGACGATCCTTGGGAAGAGGAAGATGACAACATCTACAAGCAAATAGCAGGGGGATAGCGATGGGGATTGGGGACGGGGGGAGGGATGGAGACCAAAGAGAAAGGATCAACGAGACCAAAGAAAAGAGTAAGGGATAAATGAGACCAAAGAAATGGGGGAGGGGTAGTAGCGATGGTTGGGGGAAAGCAACATAGGAATATATACGATGTGAGCGAAACGAGTCCGAGAGCAGTGACAAATAATGTATGCGTGTGGTCGTGTCGTGTCGTTGTAGATGCGGCGTGGGGGAGATATACGAGAGATAGATGAGACCGACGATTGTTGGAGAGCAGGTGATCCGAATGCAAGCCTGGCGACAACGACGACAAAAACGACTTGGGAACGACTGGGGATGGATAGGAACAGGATGACAGCGGAACGGGAGAGCGAAGCAGGCGCAGGCTTGCATTCGGATCGACGGGTGAGAGCGAGTTGGAAATAGAGACAAGGATAAGCATAGGGAGGAGGAAAGCAGGGACGAAAGGGGATGCGCGGAGAACGAAGCGATACAGCAGAAAACATTGGAGTGACAATCGACGTCAACCTAGAGAAGAACGCTCGTTAGACGGTATGCACGAAAGGAAAGAGCGCGTCGAGGACTCACAAATTGCGAAGACGCGGCGCGCCTTCATTGGAGGACTACCTAGCCCTGAGCTACACCTCGCGTTCACGCGCTGTCGCTCGACCCCTCGCGCTGGAAGATGCTGGGATCGAAGCGCTGCCCGACGCGACGACGGTTCGTCATCGCCGCACCCGCAGGGGGCATGTACCGCGCCGGACCCGTGGCGGGCGGCGCCGCAGCCGAAGGACGCTGCGGGACCATGTCGACGAAGACGGTCGGCGGGTAGTCCGGGACGGGGGCGGGCGGCATGAGCGCGGAGGGCGGGATCGCCGCGAAGCTGGGCGGAGGGGCAGGCGCGGGAAGCTGCGGGGTCCCAAACATCTCCACGAGCATGGTGGGGGGGATGGGCTCGAAGACGAGTTGGTCCTCCCACGGGATGCTCGGGTCGAGCTCGAGCGGCATCGTACCGGAGGGGAGTCGGGGCAGGGGGGCGGCGACAGGAGGCATCGGGACGAACGGCTGGGGCTGTTCTTCGGGGAGCAACCCGTACGCAGAGGCCGTGTTCGCGGCGAGGTCCGCATAGAAGCCGGGGTTGAAGAAAGCCGCGCCCTCAGGCCCGATGCCGTTGATGAACTGCGTGAAGTCCTCGAGCGGGAACGCTTCGCCGTCGGCGGGAGCGGCGGGGAAGGTGGGGAGCGTCGAGTGGTCCTCGACCGATTGATGCATTTCCCGCATGTCGAGAACAGGTGCCAGAACATCACCTGAATTGTGCGGCGCACCGCCGGCCTGCTCCGGGAACTCCTCGATAGCGATCTCGCCGGGGGGCGAGTTGACCGTCCGGTCGTGTGCAATGAGGTTCATGATCGCCTCAGCAGACGTAGCGTCAAAGTTCATGTTGAACTCTTCGTTCGTCGCGACGAAGGTCGGCCCCGGCATGTTGAGGAAGACTTCCTCAGACAGCTAGAGATGATAATACGTCAGTGCTTATCAGAAGTGTATGCAGAATGTTTGACTCACAGTAGGCACAGAGTGAACGTCCCAGCCGCCAATCATGCCAGGCGCGAACGCGCCGGGGCCTGCACCGTAACCGCCGAAGGGAGGTACCATGTTCCCCAACGCGAAGTCGCCCATCGGACGCGTGAACGAATCGCCCTCGGTGTACGAAGGGGGGGAGTCGCTCGGCGTCGAGGAAGAGGGAGACGGGGCGAAGGCGTACGAGGTCGTACGAGAAGGCACGGGCGGGACGAAGGTGGACGGGGCCATGTAGGCGGGGGGAGGCGCGGGGCGCAACGTGGAAGGGCCCGCGAAGGACGAAGCAGACGATGAAGACGCATAGGAAGACGAGCCGGAGGCCGCGGGCGAGGGCGCGCCCTGGGAAGGCGCGCCCGCGGAGGACGCGGAGGGAACGAGGGGGAAGGGGAGGCGCGGGATGGGGGAGGACGGGAGGGAAGGGCCGCTCGACGAGGGCGGGGCGAAGGTACCAAAGCCCCAAAAGGCGGCGTAATCGAGCGGGAGGGGGGGAGAGGGTCCCGAGCCGCGGGAAAGAGGGGAGAGCGGGGAGCTGACGCGGGCGCCTTGCGGGGCGTCCACGGGGGCGAGCGGGACGCTGTCCCAGTCGGGCTGAGGAGAACGGGATGAGGACGAACTTGCAGAACCGGACGCGTTGCGCCGCCCAGCACCCCTCGCCGCCTTCGCCTCCTCACGCTCCCGCTTCTTGGCCTCCCGCTTCTCGGCGGCGATGCGTGCCTTTTCTTCCTTGGACTTCGGTGCGTACTTGTAATCGGGGTAGAGAATGCGATGCTCGGCTTTCGCGATCTCGGCACACTTTTCGTAGTGTTCACGAACGTGCGGAGGCTCGTTTCTCCAGAGGGCGGACATCATGCGCGAGATGTCGGACTGCTTCAATGGGGTAAGGATGGGTTGAATCTGCTCCAGACGCCATCGGGACAGCCTCTCCCTCCGGTAGAGAATCCAAGCGTTAGGCGGGCGAGGGATGTACGGGTCGGACGAGTTGCGGTTCGCCCGTCCCTTGCCCTTGCCCTTTCCGTCTGAAGACTCGCCGTTCTTGGGGGCGCGCGGCATAGCGAAGAGAGAAAGTGAAGTGGAGTGTGGAGGAGTGTGGGGGAGAAAGTTGGGAGGTTCGCGCCGTTATATACGCGTGGAGAGGCGTGTGGGGGGTGGGGAGATAGTTGAAGGGGGCGGAGGAAGGGGTACTTATGGGCGGAGAGGAGCCGGCGGGGAGAGCGAACGAGGCGGTCGACGACGCCTGGTGGTCCTCGGGAGTTCAACTTTATCTATTTCGTGGCGAATGGTTGTGTGGGTGTCCCTCTTGCCCAATCCAGGTACACTCTGTTGGGAGGTGTATTTGGATCTTGGCACCCAGACGCCTGCACGCTCTCGGGGTCCCGCACACCCACGCCCGGCGCTTCCCCGCCTGCCCCGCTCCCCGCCCGCGCGCCCGGCCGCCCTCGCGCCTGTCCACATCCACCGCGACATCCGCGACCGCGCGCGCATCCACGCGTCCAAAATCCGGACTCGTACGCCCAAGTTTGAGCGAAATGGCTGCACTTTTGCGCGCGCGGTCGCTGGGTGCGCCGTGGCCCACGCGTCTGGGCCACCCAATCCGGCTAGCGCGGCCGGCGCTTGCCCGTCCGATCGCATCTCAATTTGGCCTCGGAGTACCGTCCTCGGCCTCCTCCCTCCTCCTCCGACCCGAGAGCGTGAGCTCCTGCGTTTCTCTGCCTTCGGTTAATTGGGGGTCGCAAGTATCCCCTCGGCAGCCTGAGCCATATCGTACGACCTAGACTCTGTCCCTGTCCGCTTTTCGCGCGAGGGGCAGCCGGCTAATCCAGAGCCTGGGCACGGGCCACACCACAGCGGTGGCCCGTCCCCACCCCTCAAGACAAAGGTGGGATTGCTAAGGCAGCCAGCTTTGCGGCAGTTAATGTTGTCCCGCAAAGTGCTCATCAACAGCCCGCTCTGCGAAGCATTATCGTCAATGCTCCTTGTGCTGTGGCTACCTTGTTAGAGTCTGGGCTGGCCAGCCCTCTGCGCCTCGCGCGCGCGCGCGCGACGGACCCCTTACGGCCGAGGAGCGGGAGAACCCATGCCGGAACGTGGCCCCCCAGCATGTCGGCAAAAACTGCTATAGATCTAGCTGTAGATGGCGGTGCAAATTGAAGTGCACAACGCGGGGGCCCCGCAGCCGGGCGCGCCAGCTTTGCGTTAATGTGCCTGGCGCGGAACGCACCCCCGAGTCATCGTCCCCGCCGGAGCGAGAAGAGGATGCCATGTATAGTAGTACGGGATACGCATGGTCCGATCGTATACTTAGCCGCCGGAGGTACAGCCGGGCTGTGGAGCCCGGTACTCACCTTCGCCCTCGACTACACCGCTTAGTCTGTCCGCCTGCGCCGCCGTTACCGAGCCCCCCATGCTTTGTCCCTCTTACCGCACCCCTTCTGGGACTCTGCGGCCGCACTGACCAGGCCAGCAGGCTGGGCCGAGCAGCCCGGCACCCGCACTCCACGGCTAAGTGGCCTCCCTACCATTCTGAGCCAAAATTCATGGTAAGGCTATCGGCTGCGAGATGAGGGGATTACTCACCCTCTTACGACGGTCGGGGTCCGTGCGCGCGCCGAGGGGCTAAGCCGGCTCAGCTAATCCACGAGGCAGAGCACCGGCCGTGGAACGTTTCCGCCGATACCGGGCCCGGGGTCGTGCCTCCTGCTCGCTCGCTTCCTTGCCCTGGGTTGGGGAGGGGGCGGCGGCGACAAGGAGGTCGGCCTGGGTGTCGTTGGTGGTGTCTACGACGAGACGGCGGAGCTGCGGGACGCAGGTCGTGCGCGGAGGCGGGACGTCGGGGCGGCGGCGGCAGGACGGGCGGCGGAAAGCGCGCGGCCGCCTCGCACCGTGACCACACCCTGGGTGGCACCGGCGAGCAGTGCGGCCCCCGCATCCGCCTACTCCCCCGCGAGCGGCGGAAAGCTAGTTGGGAGCGCGCAGAACCTATTGTCATGCATTCTGAGAGTGCTGCGTGTCAGTACGGCGACGGAGGATTTTTTCCTTGAGGACTGCCCGGCCGTCGGCCTCAAGTGAGGCGGGGTTGGGGCGCGAGGCGCGAGGCGCGGTGCGAGAGCAGGACTGCGCTGCTCGCGCAATGAACCCGGCTCGTCTGACGCGAGCGGGCGGCGCGCCGCCGAAGCCTGCCCGCCCGCCTCTCTCGCCGACAGCGGCAAGCAAGTCGATGTCCTCCAGAGACCGATTCCGTATCTTGGGACAGCGCCGCTAGAGACCACGGCAGATTGAGGGCCTCCCAATCCCCACCTTGAGCTGGAGCGTCGCTCCCCCCACCATGCGGCGGTGGGGGCGCGCGCGCGCTACTTGCGCACTGACCACATCCTGGCCGGCGCCGACGGGCAGCGCACCTCGGCCGTCCCCCCGCACCTCTACGCGCGGCGGCCCATCGGCAGAGAGCCTACAGAGGCCAGCCTGAGCTGCATGCATTCGGAAGGTGTTGCGTGCGGGCGCGGTGCGCCGGGGGGAACCACCTGGGGTCCTGGGGTCTGCCCGGCACCCCGCGCGAGCGCGAGCGCGAGCCGGGACGTCGACGGGAGCCTCCGACCCTCCGCGCCGCCGGCGGACCTACCTCGCGTCCGCAGCACCACGTTTTTTGATGCGCTCCCCGTCCTAGAATGGAGGGCCGCACGCACAATGCGCGTACGGCCCACTGTCCCTACACGAGCCCGCCGCGGAGGGGTGGCCCAGGCCCTTGGGTCCTGGGGGTGGATAGCCCCGCCCGCCGCAGACTCCCAACCGGGCTTGGGCGTGGTGACTCCAGAGCCGATGGGGAGGGATGCCGTACGTAGGCCATGTGTACGAGTCGCCCGCACGGGCCGCCGGACGCCCGTGGTTCCCCTCTTCCGCCTTCAGTGGTAAGGCGGGGCTGGCTAGGAACGGACGGGTTAGGCATCGCATCGGGCACCCCCCTCATGCAGCGCGCGCGAGCGAGCGAGCTCGCACCTCGTCCCCCAGAACTGCCGTCGCGTCGGTGAGCGAGGCTTGGTAAGGGGGAGCGAGAGGGCAGCACGCACCTGATTCTGATCCACAGGTCTCTGCGGCCGCGTCTGCGTCTGCGTCCGCTCAGCCTCCGCCCACCCGAACGCCACCGTTGCAAGGTGCCCTCCCCTGTCCGCGTACTGAGGTATGCGAGCGCGCAGATGGGGCGATAGCTGACGCATAGCTAGACGGGAAGGCGAACCTCATCGATGCTCGTTGGAGTTGCTGACTGACGGCCAGGTCGCCCCTTTGCCTGCGATTGCTCTGTTCCGCGGGACGCAACGCGCTGCAGCGACGCGGGCGCAGGTGCGAGAGCGAGGTTCGCGCCGCCGCGACCGTCTGCTGCTCCCCAGGCGGAGTGCGCTGCCGCCGCAACCGCCTACCACCCCCCAGTCGGGAGCTCACCCGGTCGGCGTGCGCCCAGTTGGCGCTACGGTGCGTAAGACTAGGCCGTTGATTACGTTTGCTGAATATTTCTTAGTAGTTTGTTTTGTACGCCGTGTTTAGGCTACCATATGGACTACTGTTGGAGCGGTAAACCTAGTCAGCCGCCGCAAGACAACACCGAGCCATCGCCTAAACACTCACCATGCGCGTGGGTAGACCACCCCTACGACATTCACTACACTGAATGGCACCGTTAGATCACATATCTTAGGCCGTGACACGCCGCTAGGGCATCCCGTCCTTAAATGTGAGTGACAAAAATCGACGCACGTACCATAAGTTGACCATCGACGAATAGGGAAGCCACCCGCGACAGCAGAGGTTCAGTGGCTCAGAGACATCAAGGAGGGTAGAGGTATCGACGACGGTGTCCGCCTCCATCCTCTGAATTTATGAGCCTGGCAGGTCCTGACGTGACCATTGTCCCCTCACGGGCACTTTCGTGGATCCGCCGCACGGCATGTTCACGAGGCAAAGCAAGCGCCTCAGCACAATGATTATTCGGCTCTATTGAACGACCACAGCCGCCCCGCAAGAATTCTAAAGCTGCTAAGGGCACGACGGGGCGTCAACGGCGGCCCCCTGACCAGTACAATGGGGTGGAGCCTGCACGCACCACATATTCTACGCCCGTCGCAACCGTGCGTCCTGCTTCATTCATCCCTCGAGTCCTTCCACCTTTCAGCGACTTGCGTCTCTGATGACTTCCTCCACCCAGCGCCGCACCGCCGCCTCCAACAACAGCCATGGAGCCCTGGATGTCCGGGCTTGGCTGCTTCGACGCAGGCAGCCTTCACGGACCGCCCCCCGGTGAGCCGATCGCTTGGAATGCTTTGTCTCTCGGGTTGCAGTGATTGCGCGTGCCTAGACTTGATGGGGCATTTGCTCAACCATGACCACCACATGCCACTCGCTTTCGGTTTGCTGGGGAGTGACACTGACTAACGGAAGACAAGCGGCATTCGGAGGGGTCAACGGGTGGGACGCTATTGCTGAGGATCGGAAGAGGAGGTGAGCAAGGATCGTTCAAATCGAGGTGATGGCGCGCACCGATGAATGTTACCAGTCGAGTGATCGACTAGGAGGGAACGTGTGTATCAATGATTGTCTGGGTATTGACATCAGGGCATGCCGCGTGCTGGGTATATCCGCCATAGGTGCGGGTACATCTGTACTTGCGTGACCACGAAAAGGAGACGGACTGGCCCTGCTGGAGGCGTGCGAGTGGTACGCGGTGAGCCCCACAATGTTAGACCTGGACGTTTGCGTGAGCGTGTCGTGCCTGGAGGGGAAGAGGAAGGTGAGGTTCCCCAGCTGGGTGGGACCGTGCCGGCTACATTCCAAATGTCGTTTGGGCGAGTTGGGGGAGAGGGGGGGCTGAGTAGTACACAACGGATTATGGACGTGGGTAGTAAACAATCCGTTGTATACTATTCAGACTCCCAGACCCCGGAGAGTACCTTCTCGAACTAGTCGCTGCTAAAGGTTGGGTATCACCCGCGGGTGTACCCGCGGATGCTCCGTGCCCGAGGCAATGTAACACGCACCCGTGCAGGGCCTGCACAATGGGCATGCAAATGTTTGGATAGTCGAAGGTCAGACGACAGAACGGGAGAAGCAAAGGGAACATGCATACCCCGACGGCACTCTCACCATCATCGTTGGAGACGAGTACTGTAGACGTTGACCCGTGAGCCACGCGCAGTTGCCCCATCGGGGCTTCCTTTTCTGGGTAGTACCTGCTATCGACGTTCAATATGGCTCCTGCCGTTTTCATCAAAACAGACATACTTCGCCCGCGGCGTTAAGGCCAATGACCGCATTGATGTTTGACGGTGTGGGGTGCAGCCGAGCGGGGGTGTGCCACGTTGACTAAGAACTCCGCGTCATCTTGGCAGTAGACATCCACGACGCTTGCTTGACCTTGCACCTTCCCCCGTCCAGCCCTCCTCGAGGCTTCTATACCTCCCGTTGAGCCACCGCCTATCCCGCCGTATCCGGCGCACACGATGTGACGACGCCCTTCTTGTTTGATCGGTACGTGGTATAAATATCTCGAAACACATGCTCGACTCACAAATGATGCGCCCCGACGTTCTCAGAGGTTTCCGTCACGGCCGTGGCCAATCAGCCCGCGTCCCTCCCACGTCTGCAAGCGTGAGCGAGTAGCTGTGGGTGGCGCTGGTCAGGTGTATGTTTCCGGCCGGGTCATGGATTGGCTGAGAATGATCTGCGGGCGGTTCGGAAGAGGGGCTGAACGGACGCGACGACGGAACTTGGGGCGGAACATATGTGGCTGGGCCTGGCAGAGGGATACTGGGAACCGGTGCGTACCTGTACGTCATATGTCGCTGTGAAGCACCCGCAGGACGGGGCTCTGGAGATGTGTTTATGATATTGCTATCGGTCTTCTAGGCCCTGGGGTCGCGGACGCCCGGCCCTGTCCGCCTGCAGCCCGTCTGCGCCCGGGAAAGGAGAGTGGAGGAGCCGTCTCCGTGTGGGGTGCGAGGTGGCGCCGGTGGCAGGACGAGTCGTCAGAGGGTCAGTGGAATGAGGGGCGCACGCCGGATTGGGCAGTGGGAGGGGCGGTGGGCGAGACATGTGAGCGAGGCTGGGCGACTGGGGCCTGGGTAAAGAAGCGCGGACAAGCGTCGGTGGCCGCGCTGGCAAGGGCTGCTCGTCGTGTGCATCCTGCTCCTGACCACGACCGCTGGCGGCGAGAACAGCAGCGCTGGCCCCCCGCCCCCACCGCCCCCGGACTCCGCGCAGGACAGCTCCTTCCGCTCGGTACCCCGCACAACGGACAGAACCGGGACACCCGCGACTTATCCCGCGTGATTGCTTCACCCCATTGCCTTATTTGGTCCCAGCCCTCTTGGATGCTTCGCCTCGTCGCTGCTATAAAGTCTCTCCCTCTCCGCCCCACCCGCACGATCAACCCACTCCACCCCCTCAGCCTCCCCAACCACCTCCTCCCCGCCCCCGCACAGCGCCCCCCGCCTCCCTTCGTGAGTGTCGCGCACATCGCGCCCATCACCCTTCCCCATACCCCGCACTCCGTTTAGCCGTCCGGCCCGATCTCCCATATTCTCCCCAACCGTGCAGTTTTTGACTCCCCCGCTCATCCCGCTCTCCCCAGCTCCACTCCAAGATGGTGTACACCCACGGAACCCCGTATGTGACCCCCCACATCCTCCACAAGCACTATGCCCAGTCGCACGACGCCGAGGTCTCCAACCGTACGTCGCACCGCCCTCTCCGTGTAGCGCGCCGTCCCGCTCACCGTCGCGCGCCATCATCTAGTCATCGGCCGTGATCTGGAGTACTTCTCCCAGGCCGGCTTCGACATGGACCGGATCCAGATCAAGCGCAACGCGCCCCCCGCCCTCCTCTACGAGGACGCCATCCGGAACGAGGGTGCCGTCGTCTCTTCCTCGGGCGCCCTCATCAACTTCTCTGGCAAGAAGACCGGACGCAGCCCCAAGGACAAGCGTATTGTCTACGAGGAGACGTCTAAGGACGAGATCTGGTGGGGTTCCGTGAACATTAAGATGGACGAGCGTAAGTTTAGAACGTCATGTGTCCCAACGCACTTTGCGCTGACTGCTTCGCGTAGACACGTTCGAAATTAACCGTGAACGCGCGATCGACTACCTCAACACCCGTGACAACGTCTACGTTTTCGACGGCTATGCGGGCGTAAGTATTCCTCTCTTACTCAGATCTCACACAAACTGAGTCGTCGTGTACTTGCAGTGGGATCCCAAGTACCGCATCAAGGTCCGGGTCATCTGTGCGCGGGCGTACCACGCTCTGTTCATGGTGAGTATTCTGCCGTTTTCCGACTTCACCCGTGCATGTGGAACTGTCTTCCATAACGGGTCCTTCTTCCATCCTACGGGCACCCGTCGCAACAATATCGCTCACGATGGCCCCGTCTAGAACAACATGCTCATCCGCCCGACGGAAGAGGAGTTCCAGAACTTCGGCGAGCCCGACTTCATCATTTACAACGCGGGCCAGTTCCCGGCCAACCGCTTCACGAAGGGCATGTCTTCCACCACCTCGGTCGAGATCAACTTCAAGCGGATGGAGATGGTTATCCTCGGCACCGAGTACGCCGGTGAGATGAAGAAGGGTGTCTTCTCCGTCATGGTAAGCGCATTCACTTCGCCCCGACATCCGTCCGCCCCCGACTCCCCGACGCTGATCCCCCGCATATAGCACTACCTCCAGCCCGTAAAGTTCGGGCAGCTCTCCCTCCACTCGTCTGCGAACGTCGGCGAGAGCGGCGACGTCACCCTCTTCTTCGGTCTCTCCGGGACGGGCAAGACGACCCTCTCCGCTGACCCGCGCCGGAAGCTCATCGGCGATGACGAGCACGTCTGGTCCGACGACGGCGTGTTCAACATCGAGGGAGGCTGCTACGCCAAGTGCATCAACCTCTCCGCCGAGAAGGAGCCCGAGATCCACGGCGCGATCCGCTTCGGATCCGTGCTCGAGAACGTCGTGTACAACCCCATCTCGCGCGTCCCCGACTACGACGACGCCAGCATCACCGAGAACACGCGCTGCGCGTACCCCATCGAGTTCATCCCGAACGCGCAGATCCCGTGCCACGTCGCGTCGCAGCCCAAGAACATTATCATGCTCACCTGCGACGCGTTCGGTGTCCTCCCGCCCGTCGCGAAGCTCACGCCCGAGCAGGCGAGCTACCACTTCCTGGCTGGCTACACCTCGTGAGTCTGCTCTCCACACAGCGCTATGACGTCATGGATCTAAACTTCGATGCAGGAAGACGCCTGGTACTGAGGACGGCGTCCTCGAGCCCATCCCCACCTTCTCGACGTGCTACAGCGCGCCCTTCATCGTCCTCCACGTACGTCCTCCTTCGCGCCGCCTCCCCCCTCTTCATCCCACTTACGCACCTCCTCCCCCAGCCCGGCCGCTACGCCGAGATGCTCGCGGAGCGCATGGCCGCGAACGACGTCGACTGCTGGCTCATCAACACGGGCTGGACGGGCGGCAAGTTCGGCACGGGCAAGCGCTGCCCGCTCAAGTACACGCGGCGCATCGTCGACGCGGTGCACTCGGGCGAGCTCGCGCGCGCCGAGTACGAGACCTTTGGCGTGTTCAACCTCCAGGTGCCCACCGCGCTCGAGGGCGTCCCCCGCGAGCTCCTCAACCCCCGCCTCGCGTGGGCGAACAAGGAGGCGTTCGAGCGCGAGGTGCGCAAGCTCGCCGGCATGTTCCAGAAGGCGTTTGCGCTCTACGAGAGCGACGTCGAGGAGAAGGTCCGCCTCGCCGGCCCGTCGACCGCGTGAGCGCGCACGCGCACGCGCACGCTGCCGCCCGCGCCCACGCCCGCCGAACACTTAGACTCGGGCGGGGCGCGGGTTGGTCGTTACGGTATCGCTCACGGCTATCTTGGTTTGCGGAGAGACATATCGGGGTGGGGTGTTTGGGACCATTGTAGGTAGCATTCACGGGTTTGTTGGGTCGCGTTCGGGGTTTGGTCTGAGGGGGATACGGGGCTCTTTCGTCGAGAAGTTAATACGTCCCGCACACGGACGCCATAGCTATGTAACCATAGATGCCTTAGGCTCGCGCGCGCATGATGTCTTCCAGCAATTTTACTGGCAAGGCGTTCAAAATCATACTTGCGCGGCGTTCGTGCAAAAGCCTAAAATTTCGAGGGCGATGGCGACATTCATCGATCAGACGTTCTGTGTCTGGTGACGGGCGGATATGTTTCATGACCGACGGCATCTCTATCGGTCTCAAGATTCTAGCTACCGACCATATTCTGGGTGTAGGGATCAGGCGTTTCGAAATCTTATGATGCCTGTCCTCGTTTGGGAAGGTGCGGCGCACCAGATATCTTTATCTTCCACAAGTTCGAGGGATGTCTTACGCATAGCTGCACACTTCACGCCAAAAATAGAGGTGCACGAGGGGGCGAGATCGACGAATCATATTTTGATACAACGACAAAGCGTAAGATGACACACCCACCCACAACGAACATTGTGGGGGACCGAGACGATGATGAGGGGGGAAGCAGTACACTGGTGGGACGAGGGGACTCCTAAAAGTACAAGCCGCATTGTGATGGGGACCGAGGCGCGTCGGGGCACGAGACGACCAGGACGAAAACGACGAGTGCTACCAGAAAGGACAGCGGGATGTAAGGAGTGTTGTGGATGAGTGGGTCGTGCAAGAAACTCGGGAGATAGATAGGGAGACACAGACGCGAGACGCTAAGCGTCCCACGGAACGGAATGCATGGAGTAGGGCGCGGCAGAGGCAAGAGCTATATTGGACTTAATCAGTTCTAGTACTAAACAGAGGCTAAAATTGAAGACTTGCCTGTCGCTCAGCCCTTAGTAGCCGCCCTGGCCGCCGTAACCGCCCTGGCCGCCGTAACCGCCCTGGCTGCCGTAGCCTCCACCGCCGTAGCCACCCTGCTGGAAGCCCTGCTGGCCGCCGTAGCCACCTAGACATAGACAGGATCGTTAGTATCGATGTAACGAGCAACTGCGGAGGGGGCGAACGGACCCTGGCCACCGCCGTAGCCTCCACCGTAGCCGCCGCCACCGCTGTAGCCGCCACCCTGGCCACCACCGTAGCCTGGAAAACCCTGGCTCAATTCCACTAAACTAATGGGACACGGGAAATGTTACTCACCACCACCGGTGCCGCGGGCGTTGGCGAGGTTGACCTTAATCCTACGGCCGTCGAGCTCCTGCTCGTTGAGGCTGGCAATGGCAGCCTGGGCCTCCTGGGCGGAGCTGAAGGTAACGAAACCGAAGCCGCGGGAGCGGCCGGTGTCACGGTCGCGCATCACGATCGACTACATTGTTGCGAAAAAGGCAGAAAGGTTCGCGGAACAGGGCGAGCATCAGCAAGCGAGACGGGGACGCAAATGAAGTCGACCTCGTGGCGGACCCGAGGACACAGCCACTCGGGACTCATGGACAAGGAACGCGGCGTACATCGAGGATTTGGCCGAAGCTCGAGAAAGCCTATAAAATTGCGAACAAGCGCGGGAACAACGGATATCAGACACGATGCAGGAGACGAGACGCGCGGCGACCAAGGCCGCCGCGCCGTGAAAATCAGACTGACTTGGCGCAGAGTATCATCGGTCGTGTTCCAGCTCAAGTTGCTATATGCGAAATGCAGAACGGGAATCAGTCGCAGGAGACGGGGCGGCAGGCCACGGGGAGGACGGCGCGGGCGAGGTTCAACGAAACTGACCCAACGTAAACTTTTGTAGACATGATGAAGATTGGACCGGATCTGGTAGATACAGTTACAGTGGAGGACCCTTTCTTGAACGAACCGACGAAACCGAAACGAAACCGGGACGGCGACGGGCAAGCAGGAGGCGGAGCAAGAGCGAGATGGGGAATCGTCTCACAGCCCTCTCCTTATATATTCCTGCCCCCTTTTTCACACTCCGCAAACTCAATTCCTGCCCCATCGATCCGGCCCCGCTGCCGCCCCGGTCTGGGCCTCCGCCAGCCAATCAACGGCCCTCACGTGCCCTCTCAGGAATTCCAGAAGCCCGCTCGGCCACACCTGCCACACAGAGTTTGCACCCCCGGCGCCTGCTCGGCGTCAGTCGGCCACAAGAGCGGCGCGCGCTTCCGGGGCGGGCACAGGGAGGGATAAGGTCCATTCTACGGAAAACAGCAGCCAGAAACAAACAGTGGGGGACCGAGACAGCTGGTAATGCAGGAGTGCGCAGACGGCGAGAGTGATCGAGGACAGTGTGCCACAAATTACTACAGTATCCCCGCCGCGCACGGACAGTTGGTCGGGGATGGGAGGGTCGTGGAGGGTCGTGAATCGTCAACATGTGTGAAGCAGGCTTTCAATGGGGGTGCGATGGGAACCAGAATGTACGGGTGGGGATCGGGGTGAGAGTGGAGTTGGAAACGGATAACGGGGATAGTCATGTGCGACGGGAAAGACGGAAACGAACCAGCCCAAACGAGCTCTCCTAACTCAAACCGGCCCCATGCTCTTCCTCTTCTCCTTCTTCTCCTTCTTGATCTTGGACCCCTTCGGCTTGCCAACAACGGGCTCGCTCGCCACGCTGGGGCTCGGGCTGTCCTTGGGCGCAGCTGCATCCTTCGACGGGCCCTCGTCCGTGCTCGACCGTGCGGTATCCTGGCGCTTGAGGCCCGGAATGATCGAGCCCGCGAGTGACGGGATGCCAGACACAATTCCAGACGTCGAGCCTTGTCTGCGTGTCGTGATCGAGATCCGGCGCGCGAGACGCTGGATGCCCTGCGTGGAAAGCGTCCGACGCCGCTTGCCGTCCGCGTCTGGATCAGGGGTGCCGACTCGGTCAGGGGTCGCGGACTCGTGGAACGTGACGCCGGGGCCTGCCGCACGCTCCGCGATAGAACCGCGCACGGAGCCAGTCTCTGGAGAGCCAGGGAACGCGATGGGAGCAGCGCTGTCCGTAGAAGGGAATGCGAGTGGGGCGGCGTCGTCGGCAGAAGGGAAGGTGACGGGCGCCGCATCATCGGAGGACGGGAAGGCAACCGGCGCAGAAGCACCCGCGCCCACCTCAGCGCCGGCAGACGCGTCTTCCGTGGTCGTGGGGGCGTCTTCAGCGCCATCAGAGGTGGGGAAAGCCACAGGGGCGACAGCGGGCTCTTCAGCGGCGCTAACGTCGTTATCGGCCAGCTTATCTTCAGCGACTTCTTCAGTGCCGAGCTGGGCAGGCTCTTCTGACACGAGCGTCGGTGCGTCTTGCGGGGTGCTCTCGATGTCGAAACCAGTGACAACCGTTGACTTGCGGTGAGCAGAAGCCTCGTCGTTGGCGGAAATCTGGTCCGCCCACATCTCAGCGAACACGCCACCACGAGCGACGAGCTCCGCATGGGTGCCCTGCTCGACAATACGACCGTCCTTCAGGACCAGGATACTAGAAAAGTTGGTGAGAATCATTGAAATCGCATCGGGATCCGCAAATATAGACGTACAGGTCAGCTGTGGCAATAGTCTAGACGACGGGGATTAGTGACGGTAGCTTTCTGAAGAGTCGCGATACTCACGGAGAGACGGTGAGCGATAGACAGGGAAGAACGGCCCTGCACCAGGTTCTGCAACGCCTTCTGAATGTCCTTCTCCGTCGAAGTGTCCAGGGCGCTAGAATGCAATATGATCGTGAGTGCCCGCGCGCGGTCTGGACTGCCATCTCAAAACGTACCTGGTCGCCTCGTCAAGGAGGAGGATAGGGGGGTCCTTGAGGAGCGTGCGCGCAATAGCAACGCGCTGCTTCTCGCCACCGCTCAGCCTGATACCACGCTCGCCGACCTTGGTCTCATAGCCGTCGGGGAAGGTCAAAACACGATCGTGGATTTGTGCCGCCTTCGCTGCCGCAATGATATCGTCCTCGGTAGCACCGAACTTGCCATATCTGCATCCCGAATATTTAGAAGGGCTACTATACCATAGAAACGACAAGACTCACGCAACGTTGTACCCAATGCTTGCGTTGAACAGTACAGGGTCCTGAGGCACAACGCCGATCGCCTTCCGGAGACTGGCCTGGGTGATGTCGCGGATGTCCTGACCGTCGACCAAGATACGGCCTTCGCCCTGGTTGAGGTCGTAGAAGCGGTACAGAAGACGGAGGATCGTCGACTTGCCCGCGCCGGACTCGCCCACGAGAGCGACCGAGGATCCCTTAGGCACCTTGAAGGACACGCCGTCCAGAGCAGTCGTGCGACCGTCGTAGGAGAAGCTGACGTTATCTGTGTGCATGCTCAGTAACGCCGCGATGTTTACACGTGTAGGGTATACCCACCAAACTCGATCTCGCCACTTTCGACGATGAGATCAGGGGCGTTGGGCCGGTCATTGATCTCAGTAGGCTCACTGAGCAGCTTCAACAGGCGCTCCGTGTCGACGAGCGACTGGTTGATAGTACGATACAGATAGCCTAGCATGTTGAGGGGGGCGTAGAGCTGGGCAAGGTACGTGATGAAGAACACGAACTCATGCGGCTTCGACTGGCCCCGCACAACACGCATAGCCACAATCATAGCACCGACGAGAAGACCAAGGGTCTGCCACAAACAATGAGCACTGTGACTTGAACTATAAAGCTGCTCAGTTACGTACGATGATGAAGTTCTGGACGAGGTTGAGGAGGTTAAGAGACACTATAATTTAACACAGGCTTAGCGAACAACCTCGATAACATGAGTAGATGAGCCTTACTCATGACCCTGTACTCAAAGCTCTGGTACTGCAGGATGGCCTCGCGGTAGCGCTCTCCTTCGTGCTGCTCGCCGTTGAAGTACTTGACGGTCTCGTAGTTGAGCAAGCAATCGGTGTGGATACCCCGAATAGCGACGTCGCGTTCGTTCATCTTCCTGCGAAGCTGAGTGCGCCATCTGGTAAGGACAACGCTCGCGGCAACTGCAAAGATCCGAATCAGGGACGGCATGCTTGAGTACAAGCGCCATAACAGCTCACCGTAAGCAGCCATGACGAAGAAAATCACGACAGCGAGAGTCCATTCGAAATAGAAGACGAAGAAGACCAAAGCGATGCCAATGTCCGCAAACGTGGGCAGAACGTTGAAGACAAGTGTCTAAGCACAACAAGTCAGATCCAGACGTTCGGTGCAATGACGCAATTGTGTGCTTACTTCGAACGTGTGGTTGATGGCGGCACCGCGGTCGAGGATACGCAGGATTTCACCGGTTTTGCGACGCGCGTGGAACGCGAACGAGAGTTGAAGCAGGTGATCGAAGGAGAGCTGGGACATTTCTGTGGGAAACGCCGTCAGTGAATTACACTGACCGACGAGGCCGTAGATCGCCCTTACCCCTGTCAGAGTATTGCATAACCGGGACCCAGAGGGACTAGAAGGCAACGAGCCCTTCACTCAGCACTGAATACGTCAAACGCGTGAGCAGGTGACTTACATCCCGAAGCGCGGCAAGGCCGCCGGTGGATTGCAGGAAGCGCAGGCCAACATACGCGCCGAGATACGGCCACGGGGAGACCTGCGACCCCTCTTCGAAGATGCGAACAAGTTGGGCAAAGACGAGCGGGACGAGGAAGTTGACGACTCGGCCCACGATCATGATCAGAAGGCACAGGAGCTAATGGGAAACATTTAATCCCGCGGTCATCAGACCAGAAAACGTGTACTACGCACCGCAACCACTTGGAGTGCGAAACTCTTCGATGGCCAGAGATAAGGCGTGAGGTGCTTGATCCGCACGAAGATCTCGCGCCACGACGGATCGAGAGCAATGTCCTCTTTGCCCTCCTGCGGAGACGGGCATGAATGAAGATCCGCAGCGAGAACAGCGAAACAAGGTGTATGAGCGACTCCGCAGAAGACCTGATAAAGCAGTAAATGAAACTCACCTGAGCTTTGGGAGGGGGAAGGCGCACAGTCGAAGGCGCGGGGGTGTTGGTTCGAGTGGTCACACCGGAGTTGGGTCCGAGGGAACGGCCGGTACGGAAAGTGCCATACTTGCTGGCCTCCGCGGAGAAAGGAGAAAGCCCTGCGGACGGCGCAGCCGCGTCTTGAGCAGGGATGAGAAGACTGGTGTCGGTCGGGGCCTCCTCGTCCGCACTTTCGATGGGGACGTAGGTGATGCGAGGGGAGAGAAGGGCAAAGAAGAGAGGGACGAGTAGTAATACACGGAATGAAGGGAAGGCAAGGTGAAGGAGGTAAACCGTGGAAAGTGGGCCTGTAGGCAGCGGAACCGAGAAACAAACCGAGAGGATGAAGACAAGAGGTCAAACGGGGATAGAAAGGTGCCGCCAACGTTGATGTTCAGTAGGTTTGATTTGGAGTTTTGAAGTCACAACGACATCGTTAGAACAATACGGTAGTCAATATGTAGTTTAGGACGTACGAGTAATAGCCAGAGCGAGAAGGACGACCTGCGCAATATCCAGCGCCAGGGCGAGGAATATGCTGACCTTGAACCGCTTCATGGACCAGACATCCACGCCCCGGACTTCCTTCCAGGCGCCGAGGGCGGCCAGGCCGGAAAACGCGACGAGACCGGCAACGGCGTGGACGTCAATTCCGGTGAAGGAGGGCCACTCTTGGCGAATGACCGCCCAGATCACGAAAGTGAGTCCGTCAAGGAGGTAGGTGAGTCCGGCGAGAGAAAGGAAAGCATAGATGAGAGCGCGACGGTGCGTGCGAGTAGCGACGACGACGGAGGTGATTGGGGAGGAAGACTGTACCGCGGGTTCGGCGGGTTTGGCGAAGAGGAGGGAGAGCGTCGGGAGTAGGACGATCGCTGGGGATGCTATGCGGAGGATGAAGAGCGGCAAGGCCGCCAACGGGATGGGTGGGGCCATGAGAGTCGTCGCCGCCGTCGTCGCTGAGCTCGACGTCGTCGTGGGTCGTGAAAGAGAAGGAACACGGGAGGCGGGATGGCGGTCGAGGTTGAAAACAAGGGCGCCTCGTGTTGTGGCCGAGCTCTTATCGGGACGACCTTCTGCCTCAGCCTAGCGGCAGCTCGCTTGTGCAATCGGGGCGAAATGCCGGCTCAAATCAGCTCAAATCCTCGCCAGGCCGCCTCCGTGATTGGCCTCTGTCCTGCCTTGCTGCAGGTGGCACTTTGATTTCCGACAATGATGTCAGATATCTCCTCCTGTGGCGCCCGCCGCACGTCCCTCGCTCGCGGAGGCTTTCTCGGCCACGTACAACAAAGATACTATACAATTCAGCGTAGAGCACAAAAGACACAACAGAGACTATGGCAACAACAGAAGCAGAGAAACACGTCCAAAGATCGATCGCTAAAAGATAACCCACGGCCCACGCCGTTCTCTTTGTATTGATCGGCTACTCCTCGTCACCGCGCCGGAATGACTTCTCAATCGTGCCTTCCTTCACCTTATATCCATTCGCAGAAAACAATTTTGACCGCAAGAACGGAGTCGTGTCGTAAATGTCGTGCTCCTTCGCCTGTAACGTCGGCCATTAGCATCGGAACGCACAGACGCAGGGAAGACAAGAAAACTTACGCGCTCGTCGAGCTCGGCGACAGAAACAGCGATAGATTCCGGCTGCGAGTGCTTCTGCAACTGATAAAAGCGCGCTTTCTCCTTCACAATCTGGCCGAGAATAAACGCAAGCAATTCTTCGTGGTCGCGTGCCTGAGTGAGATATTTGCGGAAACCCTGTTCCACCGCACGTTAGCGCCTGAACCCGCGCTAGTTTGACTAAGTGACGTACTCGCTCGAGGGTTTTCTTGATCGACATCTTCTGCGCGTTCACGAAGCTGCCCACAGTGACGGAGATCGCCAGGTCAATGTCGTCGGCGCGGACATACTCCCGCAAAGCCATCTTAGCACTGGCCTCCGCCATGCGGATCATACTCTCCAAATGACGGACTGTGATCGGGAACGATCCCGTGGCGAGTGACTCGCGGCGGAGATCCGCAAAGAGGCGCGACAACTTCTCCTGGTCGAGGTCGTATAGCTTCGGGCGAACCTTCTCTTTGGCATACATGATGTACTTCCGGAGAAGATCTTGAGGGATAACCTGTAGCTACCGTCAGTCTTGGCGGCGTACGTATGCCGAAACCACTCACATCCGCGTCAAGCGTGGTGCCAACCTCCATCTCGTCCTGGGCGGAGTCGAATTTCGGGTGGCTGCGAAGGTGACTGCCGACAACGAAGCGAGCGAGCAATTCGTCTTGCACGGGGTCGACAGTGTCCTTCACTACGCACAGAACGTCGAAACGCGACAGGATTGGCTCTGTCAGTTCGACGTTCTGCTGGAAGGGGATGGTAGGGTTATAACGTCCTCTAATCGGGTTAGCTGCGGCAATGATGGCACATCGAGCCTGCAGCGTTGTGATGATGCCAGCCTTGGAAATGGAGATAGTCTGCTGCTCCATCGCCTCGTGGATAGAGGTTCGATCGGCATCGTTCATCTTGTCGAATTCGTCGATAAGGCATGTACCCTTGTCTGCGAGGACCAACGCGCCACCTTCAAGTGTCCACTCTCGAGTGATTGGGTCTTTCCGCACACTGGCTGTGAGACCGACGGCCGAAGCACCTTGACCGGTGGCAAAGACGGTCCTGTGTGCGGTTTTCTCCACATACTTCAGGAATTGGGACTTCGCCGTGCCCGGGTCACCTAGAAGAAGGACGTTGATGTCGCCACGGATGTTTAGCTTCCTGTTGATGTCCTTCGGGACCCCACCGAATAGCGAAAGCGCAATAGCGGTCTTGATGTCCTCGTGTCCGTAGATAGAGGGCGCGATGGACTTGATGATACGCTTACGAATGCGGTCGTCCCGCGCAAGAGCTCGAATCTCTTTCTCGTCCTCCTCGGTCAAACGGAACGCAGCGAATTGGTCTTCCTTCTTATTGATGTGGTTCGCCTCCAGTACAGTTGAGAAGACCGGGAATCCGTTCTTCGAGTTCAAGGAAGCATCGAAATTGTTGCGGTATACACCTGTGATCTCCTACAGGTGAAGGAGATGAGCAAAGCGCTTTGCGACTCTGATATCAACGACGTACAATCTCTTCCCCAGGCTTTGCCTTGTCGATGAGATCCCACAGCAAAATAACTTCGCGATGACGTGGGAGACGTCCAGGAGGAACGGAGCCAGGTGACTCTTGCAGGGTGAGCCTCTGGTAGTTGCGATATACCGTCTGCACGCGGGTAAGCACGGCAAGAACCCACTACAAACATGAAACATACCTGCTCGGAGTTCACGTTGAAGGGTCCTTTACCCTCACAGTTTGGGCAGAAGCTGATTTTTACCTCCCTAGTCGAGTCTTGATAGAATGGACCTAGTACGGCACCACACTTGCGACAGTCGAATTTGACATATTTCAACTGTGGAAAAACGCCAGTACGACGCGTGACAACGCCTGAAACCCGGACGAGAGTGTTGAGGTGGGACCGCCTAAGGTCACGAAGAGAAGAGCTGAGCGGCAAATCGGTGATGCGGACGTGTACCTCTGAATGAATGCGTTCGTAGGCGGGATAGTAGAGGAGGATAGCACTAAGGGCCACTTCATCGAAGATCGTCAACATTGCCGTTGGGCAGTTTGTAAGGAAGTATGCGAGAATCGGCTTAGAAAGAGCCAGATGAAGGTAGGATACCTCGAGGGACTCCGAGTTGTCTATTTAACTGGTCAGATACTTCAATATGTACCCAAGGGGGAAGTAGGCTCACTCTCGCCCAGATGACGGATCCGTTGACCATAGACAGATGCACAATGTTCATCCACATAAGTCATGAGGAATTGGCGGAAGTGCCGCACAATGGACCGACGGACACGTTCATTTGCGATCCACTCAGCGATAGACTTCGCCTTGATGTCACTCAGCTGTTCGAGGGGTAGTTCCTGCGCAAATACATTCAACACCTGAGGTTGAGCCACATCCAGACCACTTACGTCTTCCACACCGTCAAGATCGTCTATATCCCTCCGCTCGTCGTATTGCCGGCGTGTGCGCCGCTTCATGCCCGAAAGAAGACCGCCGTCCAGACCATCGTCTTCAATGTCATCACTCTGGAGGAATTCGGGCATGCGGCTACGTGCGGCGGCTCGGGCTCCACGTCTTCCACCACGCTCTAGTCGGTCTCGACGGGCCATGCTGGCCTCAGCGGCACGTCGCTGTGCAGCGGACATCTCGTCAAAGTCTTCTTGATCATCAATATCACGGTCCGAGTATCTGTCCAGGAGCTCATTTGTGGCATAGTCGCTATAAAAGTGGTCAGTAATTGTCCGAACGACGTAAAAGGAGGCGAATGTAACGCAAGAAGCGCGTAGAGACGCGTCCGATGTGGTTATTTTCCCCATATATATATCCGCAGCATATCGGTGGAGAACAGACGCGTCGAGGAAGCGAATCAAGGGCAAGTGAAAAGGAAACGCACTCTTCGAACTCCTCCGCAAACAAGTCCTCCCCGTCGTCATCATCCGCATCTTCATTAATATCCCTGACTGCATCGCGCTCATCCATACTATCTTCTGTGTCCGAGAATGGTGCAGGGGGGGACGAGGGTGGGAGGGAAGACTCTTCGTCCGGCTGGACGCGTGAAGGCCCCGGAGGGGAGGAGCCCATTGCAGGGGACACGGAACGACGTCTTTTTGCGCCACGAGGTGTCTATGGAGGGGTATGTCAGTGATAATTTGCAGAAGAAACGCGTCACATACTGCCATGGTCGCTGTATGCAAGGGAATGTACAGAAAGTAGTGGATGCGGGGGAGGAAGAGGCGAAACAAGGTTTCCGCGACGCGTCGCGTTCATTAGTGGCGGAGCTTGAACTCGCCACAACCGCGTCGAATAGACACCGAATAACGTTACGTAATCTGAGTCCCCTACGCGTCGGTGGTCAAGTCCGTTCCGTCCGGGGTGTTCAGTTCGTCTCGTCCATGGCTTGTCTATGACCTCCGCGATTGCGCGCCCTTCTTTTCATCCTCCAGCGACACCCGTATCCTCTCCGCTCGCACTTCGCGATAGATGTCCGAGCTCACCACCTCCAAAATCAACCGCCAATTCCGGACGCTCCGTAGCAAATGTGCCGCTCTCAACTCTATTTCCCATGGACCACGGAAGCCCGCTGTTACCGTAACATACGGGCACTCGTCTAGAAACCACACAACAAGACTCCAGGCAATCGACGATGTCCCGCCTCTCGCCATCCTCCAGTCATTAGACAAGCTCAGCTCTAGACTGCACTTGAATCGGGCAATCCACGAGAATATGCAGCTCTCGAAGTGCATTTATGAGGTTCGCGACGCCTTCAAGAACATGATCCAAAGCTCTTCCGCAGCCATAACGGGCGGGCCCCTCTCCTCGCGTATCCCTTCCTTGGCTGGTCTTTGTGCTCGTTTGATTGGGGAGCACGTCCAAACTGAGATGGACGCCTCCTTGGACGACCATTCCGACGTAGAAGGACACGAAGATACCCTCCGCTCACAGGCAATGGATGGATTGTATGAGAGTGTCCCATCCCAATATAGACAGTATGTGCCATGTTTCTTTCTGTTGACCAGCTACTTATCCTTCCCTCCAGCCATACTATGATCGCGCATGCGCTCACATACATCCTGGATACTTGCCCACACCATCCAACTCTCCTCAATGCACTGCTTGAGGTGTGCATAACGTACCACCTTGTCCCCGAAGCGTGCACAGTCCTCTCCAAACTCTTCACGACGTCTATCCTTCCACGCCCCAACTCCGGACACGGCTGTCCACTCACACATCCCGCCCACAAAAACTTCCTCACGACTCTTCGAGAGACATGTACCGGCGCCACCACGAACCCCTCCGCCCTCCAGACAAGTACTCCATCCATTATCAACGATCGGACTTTCACCAACCTACTCGTCGATGCACTGTCTCAGCCATGTCCGGAGCAGCTACCTGCATGGACATCAAGAGCAACAGTACGGCTCGCCCGTGAGCTTCGCGACCAGGATCTCGAGGAGTGCTTTATGACTATGTGCGTGGGCCTTGCCCATTCGCTTCATTGTCCTCCTGAGACGCCGAAGACGAAGGGGAGATCTACCAAGACACTTGAGGACGTGCACTCCGAAGCCTACACCGCCGCTCTGGACCGCCTTGCCAAGTGGGTAATCTCCATGCGGAACTTCTCTCACTCGCCCAACGCTTCCGGCCTTCCACGCACCGAGCAATATAGCGCACGTGTATCCTTTCTAACCGACATCTACCCCCTTCAACTCCACATAAGCACGTCCCCAGCTACGTCTCCCACCACCGGGCTCGCCGACGCTATATGCTGCCTGGCTGCCCTGTGCATTACCTCGGAGGCATCTCAGCCACATTCGCTCAGTGCGATGGACAGGACCGTCCTCCAAAATCTGTTGCGTGAGGCCCACGTGAAGCAAACAACCTTTGATGGCCTCATCTCCTCCATCCTCCCCCTGCCTAGCTTTGAGATCTTTTGCGAACCTTTATCGCATGTCGCCGACGTCGATGCCGTCCAGCCTCCCACCAGTCTTCCTACCAGAGATGATGGCATAAGAGCCATTGAAGCGTTATCGATCCCACTCCGCAACTGCGGCCTCCTCCAGAGCGAAGCCTCCATCTACTCCAGCTCCCTTCGGCACGTCGAAGAGCTTATCTCGGTGCTCCAGGGTCCCAGTCCTCCTTACTATCCTTTCAACATCAAGGAACTCTACGACCTCCGCCTGCAACTCATGGACCGCGTGGATGATGCTGAGCTGCGTTGCTATAGTGGTGTGTCGGGAGGCGTGCCTCCACCACCTGGGGGTAGCTGCGAGTGGCGCTGGGAGGAGATGGTCGGGTCGTGGGTCGCCAAGTCACCTGCCGTGGCGCAGGCGAAGAAAATGAAGGACGACGAGATGGCACGAGCACATAAGCGGCGCAAGATCCACGACCGCCAGGGGGCGTCAGCTAGCATTTCCACCAGCTCTCGGCCAGCACCTCGTCGACACAGTGAAACGCCACGGTGGAACTTCCCTGTGCTCTCTGACCCAGCGGACGACGGCGGTATCCTCACATATACCCCTATCCCAGTCTCCAAGCGCGGGGTCTCCCGCCCCTGCCGCCCAGTGGCTGAGGACAAGGAGAATATCTCTCGCGACGAGACCTCCGACAGCTCTGATGACGAAATGCCCCAAACCCCAGTACCCAAACCCCCACGGCGGGGCGGCGGTTTCGCCACCATCCTCGCAGATTCTCGCCTCAACAAAATCTCCCTCCGGGACGAACGTGAGGCAGCTATCAAGGCCAAGGCCAAGGCTAAAGGTCGCGTTTCCGCCCCAGCACGCGTCGTGCGCTTTGCGGTGCCCGAGTCACCCGCATCTGCGTCCCCGGCCACTCCACGGACCCCTGTGGGATTCAGGACAGCCCTCGCGGATTCGCACCGGAACGTCATCCGCCTGAACGAAGTGCGTGCGCGCGAACGACTCGCAGCCGCGCAGAAGGCTCGCGAGACCAGCGACGAAGGCACGGGCTCGAAGAGGAAGAGGTCTCACGCGCATGCGGCGTACGGGAAGTGGCTGGGAGACTCAGAGGACGAACCCGAGCAGGTCGCAGAGACCCCGTTCGTTGAGCCGGAGAGCAGCCCTGCTCGCCCAGCGTACCTCGAGCCGTCATCAGATGATGCACTAAACTTATTCGCATACCCAGACTCTTCGCCTGTGAAAGGCCGTCGGCGAGCCCTTCCATGAACGTAGTAGACAGTTCCCCGGCATATCCATATACCAATCTACATGTAGCATAGTTGTACCATAGTCGCTCTTAATGTACGACAATCAATCTGAGAACTCATGTTCAGGTATTGCCCTCAGTACCAGGCTCAGCCACCAGCGATGGCGATGGCGCCTAAGTGAGAGCACTGTGACGCAAGTGCCAAGTGCGGCCAGGGTTCCCGCCGACGTCTGTTGTATCCGTCCCACTATGACCTACCCTCTCCTTCTCGTGTTTCCGCTGCTCTTCACCATTCTTAATGTCACTGCCAGCCCTTTTCAGCCAGTGGAACCACCCAGGCGCCCCCTCGTCGTATGGCATGGCCTAGGAGACTCATACGCGTCGCCGGGGATGTTGGAATTCGTGCAGCTCATCAAGGAAATGCACCCTGGTATTTTCGTGCATTCCGTTTATATAGACGAAGACCTGGAGGCCGATCAGAAGGCAGGCTTTGTAAGTCTGCTTGTGTCTATGGGTCTCTGTTCCATATGCACCTGACCCCTCTTGGTAGTTCGGAGACGTAAACGAACAATTGGAACTCGTCTCCCAACAGCTCGCCAACGTTACGGAACTGAATAGCGGATTCGATGCTATAGGTTTCTCGCAAGGTGCGGTCTATGGTTTCCAAGTGAATCCCGATGACCTGAGCATTGAGTATATACTGCAGGTGGCCAGTTTCTCCGGGCATACGTTGAACGGTACAATACGCCCCCTGTGAACAACCTCATAACCTTCGGCTCCCAGCACATGGGTGTCTCAGATCTCCCTCTTTGCAGCCGCTGGGACCTCTTCTGCCAACTTGCCCGACGTGCTGCGCGCGGTGGAGTATACACCAACTGGGCGCAAACGCACCTCATCCAGGCACAGTATTTCCGCGACCCAGCAAACCTCGATGCGTACCTCGAAACCAGCACGTTCCTGGCTCCCATGAACAACGAACGAGCAGACGAGCGCAATGCCACGTACGCGAAGAACCTCATGACGCTCAACAACCTTGTCTTGGTCCTATTCTCGGAAGACCAGACCGTCGTGCCGAAGGAGTCCTCGTGGTTCGGCTCGTACACGACGGACGAGGACGAATCATGGTGGTCGTGGAGCGAGAAGACCATCGTGCCAATGCGCCTGCAGCCCCTGTATATGGAGGACTGGATCGGGCTCCGTGCGTTGGACGAGAGCGGGAAGGTCACGCTGGAGACATGTGAAGGTGAACATATGCAGATCGGGGATTGTTGGAAACCTTTAGTACAGCGCTTCGCCGGGGAGGTCTTGGTGAACGAACCAGAGCATAGTTACCAGGCTATATTCCGGGTACAGGACTAGGTGTGTCATCAGTGTCATCGGGTTCTAGCCATGTATCATATTGTATGGATGTTGTGATGGATATGTATACCCACCCTACCAAGCCGTTTCTTCGTATACAACAGCATATACAGCAAGCCAATCCTACTTGAACGTCATTACAAACTACAGCATAGTTCTTCAACTGAATATTCCTCCGGCCGCATCTCGGCCTAATTCTCGTCAGCTAGGCCACCTTGGGCCGCTGCTCCAGCCATCGCACAAGCTCGTCGGTAGAACGCTAGCCAAACATCAGTACATTGATCCTCTGCAAGAGACATTAATCTTACCGCAATCCAGGCAGCTCGAGTACGAATCCCGTCCAGGGACTGCCGAAGTGTCAACTCGTACCGCGCAGTATCTCTGTCCTTGAAGAACGCCGCGGTGGCTTCATAGTCTTCCTCCGAGGACAATTGACCAAATGTGATCTATACGGACACGCTTGTCAGATGCTCCGTTTGTAGGCGAACACAAGGTGCTCTAGCAAAACTCGCCTCGATCCACCGAACCATTCCGAAAGTGCCCGCATAGCGCTTCTCTAGCGCGTCGAAGTTCTCCTTCACGCGAGCCACGAGAACCTTACGCATGCTCTTATTGCGTGCGAGCCCCCTCGCGCAATATGGCGCATCTTGATCACGGGCGCGGTTCATCGCGAACGCGAATGTTGCGTCAGCCAACGCAGGATCGCGCGTCGCTCCAAGGGCGACCAGGGCGGCAAGACCCTGGGCGGGTGTGCTCGGTTGCTGCGCGAGTTTCAGAACGAACTCCCACTCCCGCTTCCCACCCTCTTGCACACCCTGCGGCAGAGCAAATTTGAGGTCAGAGTCTCAACTCCGCATTATCCAGGTAGTAACCCACTATCTGATATGCGATTCGCGCGAGGCCTCCCGGAATCTTGGATTCGTCTCCTGTCTCCACAAAATGGGCGAAACGGTTCTTGAGTTCCTCTATGATCCTATGGGCGTCGTTACCACACGAAACACCAAGAGCAACGAGAGACATACCATGTATCTCCCGCTTGCGCAGCTTGCTCAATCGCTTCGGTGCGGAGTTGTTGCTCGTCCGCTGTGTCAGACGGGGAATGCTCGAGTCCGAGCCGCTTGATGAGGGGGACATAGAGTTCCTATGAGCAACGTTAGCGGAGATGACATTGGGTTTTAGAGGCGAATCGTACTCGGCGGAAAGCATCGAGGGGTTCCACAACGTGCAGGTGCTCATACCACACATCTCCTATGGCCGCAAGGTGGGTCGAGATCGCGTTCCACACGTAGTCTGCCATGTTTTGAGTCAACGTCGAAAACCGGGGCTTAGATCTCCTACAAACATTCCTTTTCTCCAAGGAGAGAGCTGACGAGTCCGAGCGCACTAGTTACGGACGTATGCCCAGAGCGTGCGAGTGCAAACGCATCACGGACGAGTCCTATCCTGTCTGACAGGGAGAACGGCGAGTTAGGCAAAGCAGCTTGCTGTCCGAGCTTCACCAGCCGATCTGCACTGTACTGAACTGCATCTGGGAGAGCAATCATAGATGAGGAGAAGCTGGCTACAAGAATGAATCGACATACAGAAGCCCGTAGTGTCAGAGTTCAGTTTGAATGGCTTGCTCGTATCGAGAGGAATAAATGCTTCGCGCTCCTCAAGAACGAAGTTGTTATCAACACTGGGTTTTCCGTCGTTATTGGCCGTGACGAGGCTGATAGGGACCATCCTATCACGCTATCCTATGAGAATATGAAGGTAGACGACATCTGGGAGGAATACTCACCAGATTGTCTCATTATGTTCTGGGAGTGCTGGTCCAGTTTCAAGGAAGCGGTCTTGTCGGATGTGGATTCCGCCATTCCCTTCCGTGACTGAGATTACTGGGTAACCCATCTGCAGGAATAAAGTTGGGACTTCTCAATTTCTGGTCACAATTTGGGGCTTACCTGTTTAACCCAATTGTCCATGATCCTCGGTATGTCGAGGTCTGCAGGGATACTAGTTGGCGAGGGTACCCTCAAATGCATGTTGACGTACCTGTAGCAGATTGGATACCATCCCACAAGTCCTTCGTTACCGTATTCTTGTACATGTGCCTTTTGAGGTAAGCCGATACACCCTTGAGGAAGCGTTCTTGCCCGACGTAGCTAGATAACATTCGGAGCACTTGTGGACACGACGTTCAGCATAGGGACAACGTGACCACGAGTATTGAGTATTTACCCGAGGCGGCTTTTGCGTACGATAGGGCATCAAAAATCTCCCGTTCATATTGAGATTTGGACACAGAAAGAGGCGGTAGATATCACATACCTGTAACACCTTGTTGGCATCGGGACATTCCACCTCAATTGGATGCGACGAAAGCTTCGCGTCCAGTGCGCGAGCAGTGTAAAAATTAGAACCAAGGAATTCCGAGTCAGGTTTCCACTCTGGCCAGATTCTATGAACGCCCTTTAGTGCTTCAAACGTCAATATGGAAAGTATACTCCTACTTCTCTATAATCACAGTTAGACCGTATCTATGCATAAAGGACCAAATAGCACACCTAGAATAGCTTTGTCTCCCATCTTTGGTGGATCATGTAGACGAGTTCATAGATTTAGGCATGGCCGAACATACCAATGTAGCAAACCCTGTAAGATGTAACTCAGGACAGGATTCCTTTATACCAGGGAGCACATCTTACCTTCGTTGAGGTACAGGTTATCCCACCACTCCATAGTCGTAATATCTCCGAACCTAACAAACGTCATTGTATTGGATATTAGGATCGCGGAAAGCCACTCACCACATGTGGGCGACTTCGTGTCCGACCATCGACGCAATGTATTGCTGTTGCCTGATGTTATTCGACGCCATATCGTAGAGTAAAGCTTGCGCTCGGCAAACAATGAGGCCCTATACCAACAAGAATCCAAATTCCAGAGGGCACTGTAATCACAATGAGTGCTCTGCGTACCCAGTTTTCCATGCCCCCTATGTGAATTCAGCAAAGGATGACAGCATGCAAGTGTCATAGTTTCGCTTACCAAGGTCGAAATCGTGAGCCTGAGGATTCTCATATTAGGTGGGCTATGAAGCCATTGACAATCGGACTTACCGCAAGGATATCCAACTTCGGGAGAGGAAACTCGATGTCAAACATCTCCTCGTATAAGGGCATGACTTTGGCTAAAGTGTCTAGTGCGAACTGGGTTTGGGCGACACCATCCGCAGTTGCTACCATGGTCCCGGGTAAGAACATGTCACACTCGTGCGATTGCTTATGGGGTACTTACCATACAAGCGGAGATGCCGGATTTTTCCGCTCAGTGGGCTCTTGTAGGAGCTCTCGAGGTACTCGAAGGGGCCATTCGCATATGCGACGATGTATGTAGACATCTGTGGTAAGCATCGCGACGTGAATTTCCGCGTGAACAGGACAACGGATCAAGAATAAACTTACAGGCGGAGTCGTATCAAAGCGGGTGATTTTCCATTCCGAGGGTTCAGGCAGGGAGACGATTTTGTTCGCCAACCACGTACCTTCTTCTGCGATTCCAATAGCGCAGGTATCCTCACGAACTGCAGGCATGTTGCTAATGTTCTTACTCTCTTTCTTCGAGACGAGGGTGATAGCAAATGTGGCCTTTAGTGCCGGTTCATCCCAGCAGGGGAACGCCCGTCTGGCTGCAGTTGGCTGCGGCACTACGTTAGCAGAGAAGCATACAGTGAATGATGGTAGGGCTGACCTGGAATTGCGTTAAAGCGTAGACAGTGTTACCATCTTGACCTCCTATCGACTTGTAGTAACCCATCATGTGGCCAGTGATCTCCGCACTAAAGGTAATAGAAAGCCGAGCTTTCGAATGGGCTGGCAAGGTCTTCGGAAAGGTGAATGTCATGCGCTGGTGCACTGGTTCGTACTCCTTCGAGGAGGCACTTTGAGACACGTCACTCCCTTCGGAACGAAGATGAACCTCGTCTAGGTCCAGATCGAGAGTATTCAGGGTGATTGTAGAGGTGTCTACGTTGACCTGCAGCCTTACGAATCGCCACATCTGTCAGACGAGTTCGTTCAATCACTGCAGCACTTACACAACTTCCACTACTCCTTCAAACTTGAGCTCAGCAAGGTCCGTCCAGACCTTAAGATCATAGTGGATCGGGGTCACATCTTTCGGGAGGCGATAGTCTTGGTCTGGATTCGTCATGGGTCGCACTGGGATACTGTGCAGGGCCTGCCAAAGGATCTTGAGGGTTTCGTGTGGGGGAGTGTCAATGTATGATACTCGAAACAGAGCTCGAGATCTCGCAAACAATAATATCGGGGTCGTATCTAGTACGGTCGTCGGTAGCGTTAATCTGCCATAACCCACTGGGGATCAGCGACCGCGTCACGGTTGGAGGGTTCCACAAGAGAAGAAACTGATGTTATCTGAGTACGGTAGGGCATACCTTATGATGGACAACGCTAACCTTCTCTGAATTGTGGGCTACGATCCCGAATCCTGATCCGACTAGGCGAACACCCAGTGACCAGCTAGTTGGCGGCCAGTGCCGGTCCCCAGAAGCCGCCTGGGGCGGCAGTGGGGCCTAAACTCGATCACGTGACACTACAAACACGGAAACGGCGCGCCGCGCAACCAGTGTCAGCGGCGAGCAGCTCCCCGCAGTGTTCTCAACTCCGTGCTCACAACTTTGAACTTTTGACATTTACGCGTAACTTTCCGGCACAACTACGAGGATCACTCCTTAAACCAGCCTTCACACTTCTTAGGAACCAAAGGAACCAACTTCCTGGCCCCTAGGACCTTCCCATCCCCGGACCACAAAAGTAGGAATAGACATGATGGGTCTGCCGGTACTCTTCGTGGGGAGATGGGTGAGCGATTAGTAGTACCTGAATGCTCGCTGGAGGCTCATTAGAGGGCGTAGAACAGGCAAATGTTTGCACAGCTAGCTATGTGGTGGCAGAGTCTGTCGCAATCAAGTTTCGAAGTCTTGGCTCATAACCCTCTCCCCACGACGTTCCCCCCGTATGTCCTTCACGCCCTTTCCGCTCATGTCGTTTATAATGAGGCTATCAGGACTTGGGTTAAAGGGTTGATCACGCATTCTGCACTACGTAAGTCTCTCTACCCGTCTCATATTCCGATGAACGTAGCGATTATCAAGCTGATCCGCTTCCAGTCAGTTCTGACTGCGACGGTTCACGAAACTGAAGCGTGCCCGGGCCCCGGCTTTCCATTACCTTTGTGCGCCTCGTGCTGGCAAACCGTAGGTCTCGTCATTATATTTTGTCATGGCCGCGCTGACGGGAATACTAACTATAGGATATCGCTTATGCGCACCGAGGGTGGGAAACGAGAAGTCAAGAAGCAGATCGGCACGTCGAAAGTTACTGCCATGCACCAAAAGCACATTGGCCCATCTCTATCTCCAGTCGGGGTATTTCAGCGCTCTGCACCACCGTCCAGCCTGGAGGCACGGACGCGACAGTCAGCAGTTACCAGGCGCGCAAACGCCGCTGTGTACCGAGAACGGCGTAGCGAGGGTGGGTTAGTGATAGCCTCGGCGGCGATGGCATCTTGGGGGTATACTTAAAGACCTTCCCCTGCAGACAGTCCAAGCATCACCGTACAGACAGTGTTGCGAATCCGCCATCGACGATAACCTTCGCCACAACATGGTTTCCACTCGATCCAAGCATCTCGTAGCGCACACTATGCAGGCGTGGGGTGAGCGTGGTCCATTTTTCTCCATAAACCCTCAAACAGCACTGACTATGGTTGTGCAAGGCCATGCTCGCCCTCTCGTAAACTTTTGTGCTCGCCTGACAAAACTGCAGTCGGATATATATGTGACAGTACTTACGACGGACGCTTTCTTTGACCGTATGGTGAAAGAGCTGTCCCGTAGCTACGACCCAGGCGAAGAAGGATGTGCTGAGAGGATCAGGTACGCGTCTCTTTTCCAATGACACCAGCTTACTCACGTCTGGGTCGGGTGTATTCAGAGTGATCTCGCTCGGCGACCGCGGAGACATGGGGCTTCCTCAGGGCGACGACGTGAAATTCGAGAATATGTGGAAGACTCTCATTGCTGGGGACGCTCCAGTTTGTGCACGGACTGGCGTAATTCATGCCGCGCTACCGAAACCCCAGGCAGTCTTCTTGGATGTACGTGCCATGTATACCTCATCGTTAAATCCTGATCATGAGTCCACGCGATTACGACTCTTAGATCTTCGTCATCGACGATGCCAACACCGTCAAGGCGCTTAGCGGCGACAGTGTCAAAGCCTACACGCTTTACCCCGGCATGTTGTACGCCATACTGGCTCTTTTTGGGCCGGAGCACCTAGGTGGGAGAGGTAATGTCCGGGTAAAAGCCGAGGAGGAGGCACGATGCACTGGCCGAACTTTCAAGGAGGTGGTGATAGAGGTATAACTTGTCCCGTCTTTTCCCTACTCGCATCGGTGCTGAAACATAGGCAGATGGCTTACCAAGCAAGAGGAGAGATTTTCCGCCTCCCTGGCATGCCTCCAATGTATGATTATGAACATCTCCCTCAAGATGTACGTCCGTGCGCCGAACCCTCTTGCTCTCGCATGATTAACATCAAGAACGCAGTTCCCCATAATTGAAGAGATTGCAGTGCAGATTTTCCCGCGTGCAAGAGAGTAAGTATGCGCAGTCATAAATAGTCCGGTTTATGCACTATTGATTTCGTGGCATTCATCAGGGCGTTGGACCTCCTCGATGGAGCATTGTTGATAACACCCGAGTCATATGAGCCTGGCGCAGTGGCTGCCTGTAGAGCATGGTACGCAGAAACCGGTCGTCCTGTCATCGCAGCGGGACCCCTCTTCCCACCGGCCTCCAAGGCAACCGCTTCAGCAAACGAGATGAAGCAGTCCACTGAGGCGGCCGAGATCCAAGCATTCCTCGATGAAACGCTTAGGACTCACGGGGAGAAGTCACTCCTCTACGTAAGGCTCTTCTAACAGCGGTGGACTTGGTGTAAATTAACCCGTATCTTTAGATCTCCTTCGGAACAATCTTTTGGCCTGTAAAGACTCCCGAGAAGTTGTGGGCCTTCCTCGATGTCGTCATGGAACTGAACCTCCCTTTCGTATGTTGCATGCCAGTATCGACGTCCACGGCGAGGATATGAACAAATGTTGCACTACAGATACTGAGCCATGCGTCCCCGATGGCTGTAGTGCCTGACGAGGTAAAGGACAAGGTTAAAGCGTACGGCAAGGGTATTGTATCGCCTTGGACCCCACAACAACTCATCCTTGACCACCCTGTATGGTTCCCTCATTTTCATCGCTCCTTATTTCATCTTCTAATGCTACTGTGCGTCTCTAGGCTACCGGTTGGTACGTGGCCCATGGGGGACACAACGGACTCACTGAAGCGATCGGGTCGGGCGTTCCAATGTTTGTCATTTGTAGCTCTTTATTTATCGACTGCGCGCTAACTACACTTGCCTTAGGATCGTATGGCCGTTCAGTGCCGACCAGCCGCTGAACGCTATTATGGTCACGGATGTGCATAACATCGGGTATGAGCTCCTCGAAGTTCGCTCGGGAAACGGGCTCCGTCCGATATATCGGACTGGTTACACGCCTGTCGGTACCGTGGAAGCGGTGAAAGCTGAGGCACGTGATGTGCTGACGAAGGCATTTGGAGAGGACGGCGTCGAGAAGCGAGAGAGGCTCGAGGGGCTGAGGCAGGCGGTGCTCAGCGAGTGGGAGGAGGGTGGTGCGGCATTACGGGATGCGCGTATCTTCCTCAGCACACTGACAGCGTAGAACCCCCTCCGGGCACACGTCCTAGATGCACTTTGGTGAGTCGTCACATCCTGATTGCGATCCGTCGATGGTTGACGGGCTCGGGCTCCGCCTAGATACATGTTTAGAGGCAACCCTGTTTGGAGGGAATCCGGCGCTCAGCGGCGGCCGCACCCAGTCCCATCTGTGTCTAGATTGCCGTCTGCTCGTTCCGTTCTGTATCCGCCATGACCGAATGTCACACATCGAATAGATCGAGGTACCAACACGGTATCCCTTTTGTACTTTCGAACGTTTGAGCTGGTGTGCGTTGGTGACTGCGGCGAGGCCGCCGGCGGCCCAGCTTACCAGTGCATTTTCCCACAGGGCGCGCTTCCCATCCAGTGCCGGAACCGGGCGCCGCCGCAGCAAGTTCTACCGCACGCCGGGCAACCTCGTTTGCGTCCTGGAAAGGCCAGCCTCGCGCTTCTACGAAAATGGCCCCTTCGCGAGGTCCAGCCCCGGCGCTGGCGCCATACCCGACTGGCCGCCGTACTCCACCCAGTAGCCTATCCATCCGGTGAGCCCTGCTGGCACCTCGTTTCGTGGCACTGCTTCACCAAGAATGGCTTATCAGTTTGCACAGACTGGAGATGGGAACTTGGGAACTTCAGAAACCAGGGACACGGTAGGCGCTTGACATAGGGGGATCGCAACAGCGAGTACAAGTGCGATGTGGGAAAATTGGAATCTTCCCTGGTGCTGCTGAAGATATCTTGATGATTCTGGTCAAGCCTCCCAGTGTTCGCGATACCGCCGGGCCTGTTGGGCCTTGTGGACGAAACGTACCTGGCCGCCAGCGCAGGCCGCCATGTTGTGATCGCCGCGTTGTGTAGGCGTCTTACGGTGCCCGGTCCCAAAAAGGTCGAACGCACAGCAAGCATGAAGCGGGTATGTAAAGTCGCCTACCCGAGGCGACAAACATACAAACCCCTTCCCTCGACAGTGTCCAGTAACGAACTTCGATCTACCATGCCTGGCCTCACGACGACGACCCCTCCGCCAAGTCATATCGTGGTGCAAACGATACAGGCTTGGGGTGAGTGTTCTCCGATCTCCCCGTCCCAAATGATACAGGATTCTGACTCGCACTTCGAAGGACACGCTCGCTCTGTTGTCACATTCTGTGCTCAATTGACCAAACTCCATCCGGACGTCTATATAACGTTACTCACCAGTGATGGCTACTTCCCCCGCATCAAGAGGGAGCTGGCGCGCAGCTTTGACGATCACCATGAAGAATGTGCTCAGCGCGTGAGGTATAGGATTACTTGTTATCGTACGTAGCGATAGCTAATGACCGTGCATCCAGGATTGTCTCTCTTGGCCATTCAGAGACCTTGGTTACTTCCAGTGACGACCCGCGCTTCCATGACATGTGGCAAGCTCTTATCTCTGAGAAAGAAGCTGTATGCGCGCACACTGGCGTCCGTCATACACCCATGCCCAAGCCCAGAGCCCTTATTGCAGATGTGCGTGCTGGTTCCCTCGAGACTTGATGCTTACCTCATCCGTGCGGCTATCCTGCTAGCTGTTTGCGATCAATGACGTCAAGGCGGTCAAAGCCTTGAGCGGCGACTCGGTCAAAATCTATACCTGGCTCGCTGGTATGGTGTATGCCATCCTTTACCTGTTTGGACCGGAACACATGGGCGGCAAGGGCAACATTCGTCAGAGAGCGGAGGAAGAGGCGCAACGCACTGGTCGCAAGTTCGAAGAAGCTGCATGGGAGGTAAGGTACAACTCACGTCGCGTCGCGTTCGTATCCTGACCACCGCATATAGCTAAGCTTCAAGGCAAATGGAGAGGTTATCCACCTTCCTGGCTTACCCCCAATGTACGATTATGAGCACGACCCTCAGGATGTGAGTTTGATTGTATTGTACATTCCCGCTGTGATTCGCCGACTCAAACATGAATAGTTTCCGAACTCGGAGGAACTTGGAATCCACCTCCTGCCGTATGTCCACGAGTAAGTACTCTCGGTGAACTGGAGCTCGTGTTACTCATTGTATCCTCTATAGAACGTTGCAGATAACCGATGGAGCGCTTCTTACGTCTCCGGAAGCATATGAGCCGGAGGCGATTGCGGCTTGCAAGGCTTGGTTCGCGGAGACCGCACGCCCGGTTTACTCCATCGGGCCTCTTCTCCCCACCGCGTCCAAAGCAACGGCAGCAGCCCACGAGAAGAAGCAGTCCCATCAGGCCGAGGAGATCCATGCGTTCCTGGACGAGACTCTTGGAGAACGAGGAGAGCACTCACTACTTTACGTACGGGATGCAGACGTTTCGACGAAAGTACCCCTAAATCTGACAATATCTCTTGTAGATCTCATTCGGCTCCATCTTCTGGCCTGCGATGACTCCGGAGAAGCTCTGGGCGTTCCTCGACGTGATCATGGAACTTGGTATACCATTCGTGAGTGACATATTTGTATACAGTACACTCCGTGCGCTCACGCATTTGGTAATACAGATCCTAAGTCATGCTTCTCCACTCGCCGAAATACCCGATGAGGTCAAGGAGAAGGTGAAAGTGTACGGCAAGGGCATCATGTCTCCGTGGAGCCCACAGCAGCTCATCCTCGATCACCCGGTACGTGATGTTCAACTTTGAGGGGAGGCCCTTTCTTTAACATCTCATCTCCAGGCCACCGGCTGGTACGTCACCCACGGAGGACACAACGGCCTCACAGAAGCGATGGTGTCGGGGGTGCCATTGTAAGTTTCAAGCATATTGCATCCGTACCTAAGTTCCGCCCTGATCCGTATGTCGCAGGATTGTCTGGCCTTTCTCTGCGGATCAGCCGCTGAACGCGATCATGGTGGCGGAACAACATATGATCGGGTACGAGCTGCTAGAGGTGCGCTCGGGGCACGGCCTTAAGCAGATCTATCGCACCGGGTACACTCCTGTGGGAACGGAGGAAGCGATCAAAGAAGAAGCGCGGGACGTGCTCGTGAAGGCGTTCGGGGAAGACGGCGAGGAGAAACGCCAACGGTTGAAGATCCTACGGAAGGCAGTGTTGAGGGAGTGGGAAGAGGGCGGCTCGTCAATGCGAGACGTCACCTTGTTCTTGGACAACTTGCAGTCATCCGGATTCGATTGAATTTCTTTAGACCCTAGAGGATCACTGGCGAGTCTTTTTATGCATCCTCAGCCAGGACGTTCTTTTTAACCTAGTTACTCAATAGAAAGTAGAACTTGTATCTTAGAAGACTCACATTTATCGCAGCTTGTCTCCATACTCTGATATTGTATTTCAAACTGTGATATGGAAATGATCGCGCTGATGGCTCCGATGGGTACATCCGCAAGGTGACAAAGCCGGTTCTACTGACGACATTAGACATGAGGAGACCACATTGCATCGTTTCGTGGGTGCGCCCATGGTTTAACGTACGTGTGAGCCACAGCGGTCCCTCAAAATAATTCTTGGAAGGAACCACAAGCGATCAGAATACCTGTGGGCGCATCACATCTACGGTTTGAAAAGGTCACTCTATATGGAATAACTGAACACTGACAGGGGCTTTCCAGACGAAGATGCATCGGCGAGGCGAAAGGGGATGCGTTAATGTCCCCCTGATATGCCGTGACAATGCGGTCGCGCTGTACCGGCGCTCATTATCGGGTCGCCATCGGGGGTTCCGCTGTGAACGTACCCGCACTTCGGGAGGCGAAGCAGCGGTGGTGTAAAAGGGACGGCGACAGTAGCAGGACCGCACTCCACCACAGCTCCTCTTTCCCCTACTCCTAGGCTAAATCTGCTATGTCCGTCCCGACACAGAAACATGTTGTCGCTTACGCGCTCCAGCTTTGGGGTGAGTGTCATTGCGTCTTCTTGAACTAAAGTGAACTAACGAAGCAATTGCATTCTCCAGGCCATGTGCGTCCGCTCACAACCCTGTCCGCGCGGCTTGTTAGCCTGCGTCCAAACATCCACGTGACACTCCTTACTACGGACGGCTTATACGACCGCGTGAAGAAGGAGCTTTCCCGAAGCTTCGGCGAGGGGGACGAGGCCGCGAGCCGTGTGAGGCGAGTTAGGACAAGTGGACTACTGCGGAAATCGTTCCTAACGCGCGCGATACAGGCTCATCTCCATCGGGTACATAGGCTTACTAGAACCCGATCTGGAGGGCAAGTTTGCGAAGGCCTGGAGCACCCTCGCCTCAGCGGAAGAGAGTTTGGTGTGCGCCCGCAGCGGTACCAGCTACCCCGTTATTGTGAAGCCAAATGCCGTCATCATCGACGTGAGGAGCTATTTCGTACAGCGTAAAGTTATAGAGAGTGCTCATCATCGACCTCCCATCATCAGTTCTTTGCCCTGTTCGATATCCAGGCCATTAAGTCCATTAGCGGAAACTCGGTCAAGATCCATGCGTGGTATCCCGGAATGGTGTACCACCTATTGCAGGTTTTCGGGCCAGAGAAGTACGGCGGCAAGGGAAACATTCGCATCAGAGCAGAAGAGCAATCCAGCCGCACTGGGCAGACCTACGCAGAGGCTGTGGAGGAGGTACGTGCGCCATACTGAGAGAATTACTTCAGACATTGATACCAATTTCACGAATTAGATTGGCTTCGGAGCGTCATCGGAGGTGGTGCGCCTCCCCGGCTTGCCGCCAATGCACGATTATGAGAATACTCCTCAGGATGTACGCGACGCCTAGCTTTCCTAGGATGACTAGAGATGCTCATATACCGCTATAGTTCCCTATGCCGCCCGACTTCGGAGTTCAAGTCATTCCAAGGGTTTACGAGTAAGTCAACATCATGGTGATATAGATTAGTACACAACATGATACAATATTTCCTAGGACTCTCGAAACATTGGATGGCATGTTCCTCATCACCTCGGGCTCCTACGAACCTGAGGCGGTGGCTGCAGCCAAGGCTTGGATGGCGGAAAAGGGGCATCAGGCATACCTCACAGGACCCCTTCTTCCTCCGCCATCCGTGACCGCTTCTGACAACGAGAAGAAGCAATCCAAAGAGGCAGCCGAAATCGAGGCGTTCTTAGACCAAACCCTAAAGACCTCTGGGGAGAAGTCACTACTCTATGTACGTCTGCTTGGCTTTGAATTACGATGATGTTGAAGTTTATCTTTCCACGCAGATATCTTTCGGCTCCCACTTTTGGCCGGTCATGACCCCGGAGAAGCTCTGGGCCTTCCTTGACGTGGTCATGGAACTCAATATCCCTTTCGTACGTGGCGCACACTCCCCATTTAGCGAGACGGCTAACTCGTGCGAACAATATAGATCTTGAGCCACGCATCTCCATTGGCTGGACCCGTTCCGGACGAAGTCAGGGAGAAGGTCACGGCGTACGGAAAGGGACTGCTGTCGCCATGGACTCCTCAGCAACTCATTCTCGATCATTCTGCTACTGGCTGGTTCGTCGCACACGGCGGACACAATGGGTTGACCGAGGCCATCGCGTCACATGTACCGATGATACTCTGGCCATTCCGCGCGGACCAGCCCATGAACGCGATTTTGATGACCGATCATCATCGCTGTGCCTATGAACTGCTAGAAGTACGGTCTGGTTTGGGGCTCAAGACTATCTATCGCACCGGGTACACGCCCGTCGGAACCCTTGACGCGCTGAAGACGGAGGCTCGTGATGTCTTGACGAAAGCGTTCGGAGAGGACGGCAAAGAGAAACGGGCGCACCTGGAGGGACTGAGGAAAGCGGTGCTCGGAGAATGGGAGGAGGCTGGTGAGTCGCGGCGGGATGTGACCGCCTTCCTCGATGCCTTGTAGTCCTACGTGACTAGGACTCCCTTCTCCCGTCAATATATAGTACAGTATGTATGAGCTCTTATCATCAGTGCGTACCATAGAGTATTGTTTTTCTCACATTATGCGGGCTGTCACAGAAATGAGGAGAAGTAGCAGCAGGTCTAGTGTCATCCGCCCTCCAAAGGGCCCTGGACCAAGAAAACAAATGCGGTAGAGCTTGGGATGCTTGGGCGCTGCCAGCTTCCGGCACAAGGGTTAATCCGAATAGGCCAATGCTAGTATAAGCATCTAAGAATAACGGGAGGAGGGGGCGTCTAGGGGAACACGTACGCGAAATACGCGACGTACGCGACAGCACATGGCAGCCATGTGGCGCGCCTGGCCCGGGCCCCAAAAAAAGAGCGCCCGAGGGACGAGGGCGCTCCCCGGTTCCGGTCCTTTTTTCGCGAAGCGACAGCCCGGCGCTGACCTGACTGTCTTTCGCGCAGCGACAGAACTTGCGACTGCAGTGGGCATGCAAGTGTTTAGGAAGTACAGAGGCTCGACAACCACGGGAACGGGATCAAAATAGTTATGTTTTCACGGGTTTCAAATTTTGTTTGCAGTTTATAAGGTGGGCCCCTATTACGGGTCCTTTATACATTCATCTGTAACTTGAAATTCGTCCTATTAGAAAAAATCGGCCTGCGCGGCCACGGGAGACCATAAACGATGGACTTGATATTCGTATCGGGAGGACTACTACGACAAATCAATAATAAAAAAGCTCAAGAATGTGTCATGGCGATCAGAGTGCTAAAGGCCCACGCACACATAGCGACTAGAGGGCCAAAGGCCCACACCGTGGCAAAGCCACGGGCAAATACACTCGTCTATTGAAATACCGCAAGTAGTTATGAAACTCCGCTGTCGGAGCTAATTTCTACGATCTAGTCTCCCCACGTGGCATCTTATCAGCCTCTGCCCACGAAGTTCGCAACTCCACGCGTTCACTGGGCAAATCGAAGCAGCACATTCAATCCCCCGCATTCTCTCCACCGGGCCATTCTGCGTACACCATCTGACGTGACAGTGTTGTCTCTCAACTATAGCTCGGGCCGATTGAAGAGCTCGTGAACTTTCACAGAGATGGACTGGACCTGAAATCAGGAACCCAGCGCACGCCCGTCGACGTCGGTGAGTACCAGGAGGTACCAAGTGGGCCTACAGAAACCTTTGTAACCCATCACTGATCTGGTGAACAGCGGCCGATCGGACTTGTCCGAGTGCTCGGCGATTATGCCATGACGGTAGCAACGTTGGGCCGCGAGTGATGCCGTGCTGTCGCGGCGCGACGGCCTGAGATGCCGACTGCTCGCCTGGCCTTTCGGGTACTCTCTATATCGTCTATTAGTGTCCTTGACGGCCAATAGAATCTGAAGAAGAACGTGACCCAAGTTATCACGCAACGTGGATGTCGTAGTCGCGGTGGTCGTGGGGTTAGTACCACTCAGCTCGGGAAATGCTCCGTCTTCACTTTCTACCGGTCTTCCGATGTCTTGGACACCGAGCAGTTAAATACACCCTCGAACTCGGGCAGTTCGAGTAAACGCCACTCAGCCATCCCGCCTCTTTCTGACGAAGCCATCCCTTCAATGAGCACTCAAAAGCACATCGTGGGTTTCGCTGCCCAGGCCTGGGGTAAGTTGCCTTTATCTGTTTGTATGACGTCCACAAACACTGATTCGTGGTTAGGACACACCCGTCCCCTAGTGAACCTGTGTGCACGGCTTGCGAAATTACAGCCGGATGTCTACGTCACGTTGCTGGTCTCACATTCGTTTTGTGACCGGATCAAGGGCGAGCTCGCGCGGAGCTTTGACAGCCCCGAGGAAAACGCTGCGAAGCGCGTCAGGTAGATTCTGACCGCCTCAATCACAGATGTTGTCTATTCACAACTTTCATCACCGTTAGAGTGGTGTCATTTGCTCACATCGAAGGCATAGCCCTCCCGCCGGGTGATAAGGCGTTTGAGAACGCATGGAGCACCCTCATGGCCGAGGAAAGTCTAACTTGCACCTACACAGGGGAGAGTTACTCGGCTGTATCGAAGCCGAGAGCCATCATCATCGATGTATGCCTTCGTATTTTGGCGAAGTCCCCATGACGTCCACTCTGACTGTTTCCGTTGTTATTTTAGTTCTTTGCTCTTCCTGAAATCGCAATGATTCAAGCCACCAGCAAATCCGTCAAGGTCTATAGCTGGATGTCTGCTATGACCTACGCTGGGATTTCTATCTTCGGCCCCGAGAAGCTCGGAGGAAAGGGTAATCTTCGTGTCAAAATAGAGGAAGAAGTAGGCCGCACCGGCAAACCGTTTGGCGACGTCGCTGTGGAAGTATGTGCTTCGACAGTTATATTGGTCAGATCCGCGGGCTCACAGCGTTTACAGATGAGCCTTTCAACCACGGATGATATCGTCCGTCTCCCAAGTATGCCGCCCACGTACGAATACGAGCAACTGCCTCAAGATGTAGGTTCGAGTGGCATAGCTTAGGGCGTTCCTCTAACCCCATGTTCTACAGTTTCCCCTACCGAGAGAGGTCGGAATGCACATTTTCCCTCGCTTGCACGAGTGAGTCTGTTGTTCAATCAGTAGCCCGCAGTTAGCTGACGCTCATCGGGTCGCTCAGAGCACACCAGACTATGGATGGCATCTTTTTAGTCAGCCCTGAATCGTATGAACCCCAAGCCACTGAGGCCATGAAAGGCTGGTTTGCCGAGATGGGGCGCCCCGCATACTTGTGCGGACCGCTGCTCCCCTCGGCCTCCAAAATTGTGGCAAAGTCGAACGAAATCAAGCAGTCTGTTCACGGAGCGGAGATCCAGGCTTTCTTGGATTCCGCAGTGGAGATCTCGGGAGAGAATTCAGTCCTCTATGTTCGTATCTCTCGCGTCGCCGTGCTAGAGCAAAAGCTGATTTTTAGCCCGGCAGATCTCCCTGGGATCATTCTTTTGGCCGGTCAAGGGACCGGAAACAATGTGGGCTTTCTTAGACGTCGTCATGGCTCTCCAGATACCTTTTGTGAGCCATTCACCGTTCTCACGATACACGATCAAGCTGTCTTACGCGTAAACTCTTGCAGATTCTCGCCCACGGATCTCCACTGGCCGCAATTCCCGACGAGATCAAGGAGAAGGTCAAAGCATACGGAAAGGGCATACTCTCTTCCTGGACGCCACAGCAGCTCATCCTCGATCACCCCGCCACGGGCTGGTTCGTCACTCACGGCGGCCACAACAGCGTCATCGAGGCTGTTGTCTCGGGGGTGCCAACGTGCGTGGCCCGCGACGCCGCCCACGATCATTGAGAACTCACTTCTGTATTGCAGCATCTTTTGGCCTTTCGGCGGTGATCAGCCCCTGAATGCCATCTTGTGCGCCGAGAAACACGAAACGTCCTACGAGCTTCTCGAGGTGCGATCCGGTCACGGTCTCCGGCCCATCTGCCGCACCGGGTACACGCCCTCCGGGACGATTGACGCGGTCAAGGCTGAGGCTAGGGACGTGCTGACGAATGCATTCGGGAAAGACGGCGCGGCGAAGCGCGAGCGCCTCCAGGCATTACGGAAGGCGGTGCTCGGGGAATGGGAAGAGGGCGGAGCATCGAGGCGTGATGTGGAGGCGTTCTTGAATTCACTCTGAGCTGGCGTCTTTCCCTTCGTGTCCTAGAGTCCCCCCCTAACCTACACAAGAGTATGGACAATGTGGGAACAGACTTAACTAACATGATGTAGACGCGATGCAGCACAGCAATACATTGATTTTCGGGAGCGGTTTGTACTCCAGGGTCAGCGCTCCACTGGAGCCGTAGATCGGGCACGCAGCCGTGGTGCCCGCAAGATGGATCGAAACTCGTGGTGGTCTTGTATCAATCACGGATATGTTGGGTGAGCCGGTCAAGCCCTTTGAGATTTGTTATTTTTTCGGTCATTTCGGTACGCCCGACATCACTTTCAATAGCGACCCCATTAATTGTGCCCCAGAGGCCTTCAGGAACCCGTCGTATAACGTCAAACGACTACACCGCGGGAAGTGAGTGTAGTGCAGCTACGCCACCGGGCGCCCATCGTCGGCGATACCATCGTTATCAAGGGCATTGGCAATGCACCCGGACTAGGTTCAATGGTCGCCTCTTTTTGCGACGGCAGCTGCGCCGGCTCGGAGGCCCTATAACAGGCAGATCCAAGATGCTTCCCAACCACGTCCAACCCCTCATTTTTCGATACACAACCGCATCCCAAGGTAGTAATCATGAGCGCCCAAAAGCACATCGTTGCCCAGGCCGCCCAAGCTTGGGGTGAGTTATAGTTTTTCCTGCTCTAAATGTTTTGTCGCTAACGCGTGTTCTCTCCTACGCAGGGCACACCCGTCCGCTGGTCAATCTGTCCGCCCGACTCACCAAATTGCAGCCTGATGTCTATGTCACCATCCTGACCACCAACCTCTTCCACGACCGTGCGAAGGCGGAACTCGCCCGCAACTTTGATAGCCTCGATGAGGAGGCCGCCCAGCGTGTGCGGTATGTACCAATGTGCCCATGCAGAGAGTCGTAAACTGATTGTCATACCTTGCGTGTAGACTTGTCGCTCTCGGCCACGTCGAGATGCTATTGCCACCACCCGGCGACAAGACGTTCGAGAACATGTGGAACACTCTCATGGCGGAAGAAGGTCCCACGTGTGCGCGCTCAGGCACGCGTTACCCAGGCGTAGCGAAGCCCGGCGCCGTGATCATTGACGTGCGTACCAAGGTTCAGTTCGAGCATGCATTACGTTAATGCTGGTGTTATTTGAGATAGCTCTTTTCCCTTTCCGAGGTCGCGTACATCCAGAACAGCAGCAAATCGGTCAAAGTCTTCGGATGGATGAGCGCCATGACCTATGCTGGCGTGCATATCTTCGGCCCGGAAAAGCTGGGGGGAAAGGGCAATATCCGTCTCAAAGCCGAGGAAGAAGCCCAGCGTACGGGGAGGCCCTACGCGGATATTGTCCTCGAAGTACGGGTTCCTTTCTGGGTTCTACATAATGCCGAACTCAATATGCGTCCTTGAAGATGAGCTATGTGACGACTGACGAGGTTATCCGCCTTCCCGGAATGCCACCGATGTATCAGTACGAGCAACATCCCCAAGACGTACGTGTCACTCTAATCGTCTAAAATGTGCCCTGACACCCCCCAAACAGTTCCCAATGCCACCCGAAGTGGCTATCCACGTTCTTCCTCGGATCTACGAGTACGTCTCTTGGCCTTCAGTCGTGTCACGACCGCTAGAGTGCTTATTGGTGTTCGTAGGATGATCGAAAGTATGGATGGCATGGCCTTGGCGAGCCCACAGTCGTACGAGCCGAGTGCGACTGCAGCCATGAAGGCTTGGTTTGAGGAGCGGGGGCGGACTGCTTTCCTTTGCGGGCCCCTGCTGCCTTCCGGCGGTAAGGTATCTGCCAACGAGAACGAAATCAAGCAGTCAGCACAGGGCGCAGAAATTCAAGCATTCTTAGACGCCACTCTCAAGACGTCCGGCCAGAACTCTCTTCTTTATGTGGGTGCCTCTCATTCAGACACTACAGCCGTGCCCATAGAACCTAATATACATGCGTATCATTTGACTTAGATCTCTTTTGGCTCCCTCTTCTGGCCAGTCAAAGCACCTGAGGCGATCTGGGCCTTCCTGGATGTCGTGATGGAACTCCAGATCCCATTCGTAGGCCACTCATCTCTATGTGTTCTACAAAGTTCGCTTATCAGTGGGGATTGTGCAGATCCTCAGTCACGCCTCTCCGTTTGCCGTTATACCCGACGAAGTCAAAGAGAAGGTTAAGGCGTACGGCAAAGGATTACTTTCGAGCTGGTCTCCCCAGCAGCTCATCCTCGATCACCCGGCGACTGGATGGTTTGTCACCCACGGCGGTCACAACAGTCTTGTAGAGTCGATGGTCTCTGGAGTCCCAACGTACGTAATTCATGATATCACAGGGTGTATGCGATGTCGAAACTGACGTGAATACTGCGGCACCCAGCATCTTCTGGCCTTTCGGTGCTGATCAACCACTCAACGCGGTCCTGTGCACCGATAACCACCAGATTTCGTACGAGCTGTTCGAGATCCGAACGGGTCATGGCCTAAAGCCTATTTGCCGTTCTGGATACACTCCCGTCGGGACAACAGAGGCGATCAAGACGGAGGCCCGGGATGTACTCACAAAAGCGTTTGGCGACGATGGAGCAGCGAAGCGGGAGCGTCTCCAGATATTGCGGAAGGGTGTGTTAGGAGAATGGGAAGAGGGAGGGGCATCAAGATGTGACGTAGAGGCCTTTTTGAGTGGGCTCTAGAGATCGGAAGCTCTGCCAACGCATGATCATAGTTACTAATTTGAGGTACGCGATCATCGCCAATGATGTTAGGAATTCATTGCGCATGGAACTTGAAGTTGTCTGAGTGGTATGCGTAACGAGAGTGTTCGAAGATGGTCACTGAGTCTCGGATCTCGATTCTCAAATCAAGGGAAGCCACGTGATTAGAATGCATTGGGCGTCTATAATGGGGAACCACGGTCCACAGCGCCCGCCGCCACTCTTGACCGCCAGCGTTCAACGTTCAACGTTCAATATCCGTCTGTCAACGCCACACAATATTTTTATTGGCTCGCCCCCCGCAGCCTGATGATGCGACAGTCTCCAGATTGATCATATGGACAAACTACTCCCACCGGCCCATCCCAAGTGACAGTAAGCTGAGTTCCAAGGTCATTGGTTCGAAGACTTATCAGATGCGCGTAGAGCTAAAACTGTCCCCTTTATGCAGTTGTGAAACAACTGTTCTCACTCGGATCTAGGAAGTAGATGGCTATCAGAGAAGTAGCCTCCATCCCAGCCTAAGAGTGCCTTCCGAAATTCGAGCTATTGAGTTGATGATGCGGATAGAACCAGATCTTTGTTTTAAGAGGCTGTGAACCCGGTGGCTTCCTGCTTCTCCATGAACCCGTGTCCTGTGCTTACTGACAAGGAAGGATGACTTCATGATGCCGTGAGAGGCCACCCCCCCGCCTGGAAGATATGGGAGGGCTGGGGGCCCGGGGATGCATATATAAAGCACTCGCTTCGACATTTACACACTCATACGAGCCTACGCTGCAAAAATACCACACCAAAAATACCAACATGACTGGCGCAATAAAAAAGCATGTCGTCGCGCATTGCATTCATGCTTGGGGTATGCACGAGTTGACACTTGGCGGCTCTCATGCAGCCGTTCTAATTCAACTCGTTTACAGGTCACAATCGTCCGTTAATCAACTTGGCGGCCCAACTTGCAAAGCTGGACCCTGACGTCCATGTGACGTATATCACAACCAACCTCTTCCACGATCGTCTTACAAAAGAACTTGCGCGAAGCGTGGACGATGACGGGGACCTCATACAACGAGTCCGGTGAGCCCGGCTCAATCCCCCGGTTTACTGAACACTAACGTTGAGTCTGGTTACAGGATAATATCTGTGGGAGAAGTTATGGCACCCGCGGTATCTGGGAACCATTTTGGCTTTCAGTCTATCTGGACAGCTCTAGACTCTGAAGAAGAAGTCACTTGCCAGCTCACGGGTGCACGCTACCCCGCCATTCCCAAGCCTACCGCCGCTATCATGGACGTGCGTACTACCTCTGTGACGTTCCCACATAGACGGTCCTCACATCCCCCTCTTTACACAGTTCTTCGCCGTGGATGTGGTCGATAAGATAAGGTCGTGCCGCGGGAAGTCCATCAAGGTTTACATATGGTTACCAGGAATGACCTGTGGAATTCTATATCTATTCGGACCTCGCAGCCTTGGAGGGAAGGGGAGCATTCGAGTCCTAGCAGAAGAGGAAGCGCAGCGTACCGGATGTTCTTATGATGATGCACTCAAAACAGTATGTTTCTTCCTCTACAACATCACGAATATCCTCATGTGCGGCTGCCTAGGTCTGCTTCATGAATTCGGGAAACATAGTGAAAATACCTGGGGTTCCACCAATGTATGACTACGAACATGACCCTCAGGAGGTCAGTGAACATTGCATTTGAACATTAAGAGATTTGTGCTCACGGGATCCGCTTGCAGTTCCCCGGCATTGATGCCATTGCGCTTCCAGTGTTCCCTCATGTATACGAGTGAGTAATCTCAAATTTATTCTCACCCGGGTCAGGAATTGGCTCTAACGGAGTATTATATAGAACCATAGAGTCCTCTGAAGGCCTTGTACTACTCTCATGCGAAGCGTACGAACCAGAGTCGATCGCTGCAGCACGCAATTGGATGGCGGAGACAGGACGCCCGGTATTTGCTACGGGTCCGCTTCTACCACCTACGGCAAGGGCATCTGCGCTGGAAAAGGAGAAGGCACAGTCCTCCGAGGCAATCGAGATAGATGCTTTCCTTGAAAGTACTCTGAAGAACTCGGGGGAGAATTCTCTACTCTACGTATGTATCTATCTCACTGTCGTCTGTAGAATGCATAACAGAGATAACGCACGCTCTCTACAGATTTCCATGGGCTCAATATTCTGGCCTGTCACAAAGTCAGAGAACCTTTGGGCATTCCTGGACGTGGCTATGGAGCTTGGAATTCCCTTTGTATGTGTTCTTGACACCGCTCTGTACCCTCACTGACGATTTGCGCTGCAGATCCTCAGTTGTTCGTCTCCTGTGGCGGTAGTTCCCGATAACATCCGGGAAAAAGTGACAAAGTACGGGAAGGGTCTTCTGTCCCCGTGGACGCCACAGCAACTCATTCTCGACCACCCCGCGACGGGCTGGTTCGTAACTCACGGAGGCCAAAACGGGCTCACGGAGGCTATCGTTTCCGGTGTCCCCATGTAAGTGTCTTAGGCCCCCTCGTGTCTAACCACGCCGCGCTGACCCGAACCTGCCTTCTAACCATAGGATTATGTGGCCATTCGGCGCAGACCAACCGCTAAACACTTTCCTGTGCACCGAGCAGCACCAAATCGCGTACGAACTCCTCGAAGTGCGCACAGGCAATGGGCTGAAACCCATCTGTCGCACGGGGTATACGCCCATCGGCACAGTGGATGCAGTGAGGGAGGAGGCCATGGATGTGCTAACCAAGGCGTTCGGAGACGATGGAAAGGCGAAACGTGAACGTTTACAGGTGCTAAGGAAGGCGATGTTGGAGGAGTGGGAGGAGGGCGGGTCATCAAGGCGTGATGTGATCGCGTTTTTGAACACCCTGTAAACTGTGAAGTACAGGTCGCGTGTATGCTCTGAGCATCTCTCGGTTCTATTCTTTCCGCCCTCAATTGTACGTATACGAGAACCAGATGTCACCTTTGATAGACCCTGTTCCTCTTAAGCTGCACGGTCTAAGGGATGTATTTATAGAGAAGTTCCCTCTGGGTAAACACCATCCATTCGTCGTGCAGGGTGATATCGGAACTAGGAAGACATAACGAAGGACCCGATACAACCTTATTCGTCCGTATACCACTACTTCATCTATCTCTACAATATTGTAGTGCACAGTTAGGCACTCGAACCAGACACCTTCCGTTCGAGGAATACCTCGGAGAAGGGGTATGTCGTGTACCCCTCTGCAGCCATCGGCGTGCGCAGCGTGCGATAGTCGCAGTTGTTGAGTGGGATGTCATGGAGCAGACGGAAAGGGAGGTCAGGCTGTGAACCGTGCGTCAGCGGGCCTGTCAGTCCCTAGGACCCCAGGGGGCGTGAGAGGCACTCACGTTGGCCAGGAACGCTCGGGCGTACCCGACGAGCTGTCCAGTTTCCTCCGCTGTCTTCAGGCCGGATGCTCGGTCATACCCCCCGGTAGTGATGAGTGGGCGGGGCCCCCAGATCTTATGAATGAAATCGGCTTGCTGCAGGGTTCTTTAACACGATGTGACAGTACATTTTTGAGGTACACTCACCTCGGGGTCTGCAGGCCCTTCGTTGTCCGGGCACCGTGCGTCGATGACATGGATGTACGCCAGACTCGGAAAGCGTTCCTTGAGTTGCTCTACCAGGTACGAGAACTGCGGGACCGGGTCCGCCATGCGCATCTCTTGGTACCGGCTCCAGGGGCCGAGTCGGATGGCTGCCTTGGTCTGCCCGACAGCGGCAACGACGGCGTCCATGACCTCGAGTGCGAACCGCGCGCGGTTCTCGACGGACCCGCCGTACGCGTCCGTGCGAGTGTTGGTGATGTCCTGCAAGAACTGATCTACAAGGTAGCCGTTCGTTCCTTGCACTTCTACGCCGTCGAAACCAACACGGTGCACGGCGGTTGCGGCGGCCTCAGAGTACATCCGAATATAGTCCTTGATCTCTGAAGGTGATCATTAGTATAAGGAATTTCGTAAACCATAGAGTGCGTACCATCTGTGGTCATCTCCCGGGGAACGGCATCTGGGTGGGAGCTGAGTGGGATGCGCGACGGCGCGATGAGGGGGTAGCCTTGGAACTCCGCGGGGAGGAGGGAGAAGCGCGCCGCACGGCCGAAAGCCCACAGCTGGAGGTAAATGAACGAGCCCTTCTCATGTACAGCATCGACCACCTGATACAGAAGAGATATGTGAGTGAACTGTAGATATGAGAGCATGACGCCACCCACTTTCTTCCACGCGGCAACCTGTTCATCGTTCCAGAGGCCGGGCACATGCGGCTGACCGCCGGCCCGAGGCGCAATGGCGGTCGACTCGGTGATAAGAAGAGTGCCCGGAACGCTCGCGCGCTGCTTGTAGTACTCTACGCTGAGGTCGGTGGGGACGAAAACCTCGGTGTTGCGGGAGCGCGTCATCGGGGCCAGAACGACACGGTGTGCGAGAGTCATGTCGCCCACTTGAATGGGTTTGAACAAGGCAGGGACGGTGTTGGAAGACATTTCGATGAAGATGAGGGTGGAGAGTGCTGTGGGACCTTTCCTTGTGTGTGCGCTGTCGTAGTAGGAGTGTCTGGTGGAGAAACTGAGGAGACGAGCAAAAATTCTGCCTCTTTTATATGCGAAGTTCATACGACCCAACCCAACAAGAGTCTACATGGTTGGATGCTGGATACATCATCTTCGTGTCCAGAGCCTTACCGTGCCGTGCATACGCAAGCGTTATGCATTAGGGCAATGAAGACCGTGTATAGACTGCACCTCCCAAAATTGGATGCTGGATAGTGTGATCTAAGTGCCCACGTGATGGCATATGTACACCGGCGGGAGACTCATAGATAACCATATTGATGGCCCTGGTGGTCTCTACCGCCTTGGGGGTCTCGGATAGTCAGAAAAAGTATATCGACGACAATAGTGCCGCGAAGTCGGACAGGGTCCCCACTCACCAACAGAGGTTTAACGCCTGCGGTGTGGGCAACGGCTGACTCAGCACACAGTTCTATTTGCATTGCTGACTTAGCTTCATCCAAGTTTACTAGGTGCTTTGTCATCCAATGGGCACAAGTGTGATGGAGGCACAAGGGAGGTGATGTTGAGAAACTCGCGAGCGAAGGCTGTGCAAGAGAAATGAGTGCGTAGTACTTGGGCGTCTATAGTACCAGATATGGCAGCAACCAAGCGCCAAGGGGGGTCAGTCGTGCCGGGCTTGTTTCCGACATCCGTCAGCGCAGCCGCCACTTCCTTGAAGTCGAAGTCCCCCCTCCCCCGCCATTTATCCGCCCCGACCTCTAAAATGCAGTCTTCAATAGACTCAGAGCCGATTGTACGAATACGCGAGCTCAAGAAGAACTCAGTCAACTTCGTCCTCCAGAATGTCGACCTTTCGTTCGTGTCTCAGCCACACCTACCTCTCTCCGTTGCGCTTATGGTCCTTTTTGGCTAGAGTCGCGAATTCTTTCCGGAGAGTCATGATGGCGGACATACCCACAGTCGGTGAGCACAACCCCATTTCTGAGCCTTGTATGCGGCGCTCAAGAAGTATACCTCCTGGTAGCAATCGACATGGTTGAAATCGAGACCAACACGTCTGTTCTTCCTGACGAGTTCATCGCGCATCGTTTGGGTATGATCCCACTTGTAAGCATTGCGTGTGATGAGGCAATGCGGTATACGAGGGTGAGTCTGTTCTGCATCTCCTCTCAAGCCGTGCCAATGCCCGCTTCTCCAAGGATTGTACATGCGAAGTCCGTTGTCAATATTGTGCCATTGAGCTCCGACTCAACGTCGCCTGCAACGAAGAAGACCGCACATTACACGTTACAAGCAACATGCTCGAGGTCGTCCCGACGACCAAGCCTGGATCGAGTGGTTTTGATTTGGACGAGGGCGGCGAGGAGCTTGCGAAGCGTGTGGAGAATTTCGGTCACCCGGTTGGCAAAGGTGTGTGTCCCTTCTTCTGGAATGTTGTCGACGGCCGACTGACCCCTTACAAGATGACCCTGACCAACCGCCTATCCTTATATGCAAACTTCGGAAAGGCCAGGCTCTCAGCATTCGCTGCATAGCCAAGAAGGTACGTATATAACCATTTGACTATCCCCCAAGCCTCCCCAACCCCTCTGCTCTCAGGGTATTGCGAAAGAGCACGCGAAATGGTCTCCATGCTCTGCTGTCTCATTCGAGTACGACCCCCACAACAAGCTCCGGCACACGTCATTCTGGTACGAGTACGACGCGCGGGCGGAGTGGCCCCTTAGCGAGAACGCAAAGGAGGAGGAGCTGCCGCGAGACGATCTTCCTTTCGATTATAATGCCAAACCCAACAAATACTACATGGAGGTCGAGACAGACGGAAGTCTAGGGGCGCAGGAGGTCATTCAAAAGGTGCGTTTGGCTCTATCTCTTGTGTGTCGGTCCTTCTCGCATTCCGGCTCTCCACGCGTAAATTCACGAGGCGGTATAATAACTCTGAACTTCCGCCACAGGGCTTGCAAGAGCTCCAAACGAAGCTCGCAAACCTCATCCTCGGTCTCAAGCCCGAGCCTCCCGAAGCCGACGTGTTCCAGAATGCGGGTCAGCCCAACGGCCACGAAGCTCCAGCAGCGAGTGCATGGGGTGCCCCCGCCGGTGCAGGCGCATGGAGCCCGTCGCGTACTGGCGGCACTGGCGCATGGGGCAGCCCGTCGCGTGGGGCTGGGGCGGGTGGTGGTGGCTGGGGCAGCCCTGGGACGGGGGGCGCCATGGGTGCGTGGGGCTCGCCTGCAAACTCGGGTGCGACTCCCGCGGGGAACGCGGGTGGATGGGGGAGCCCGGGAGTGGCTGCGGGGTGGGGGAGTCCGACACAGCAGCAGAACGGCTGGAATGTCGGCTAGGTTGTTGTGGATGTATGTACTTTTACTGCTGTGTTCTTGCATTGATTATCTCCTTCATTTTTGCCGGTTACGAGGCAAGGCGAACCGGGTTTGCTAAGAGGCCCCTTAATCAACTCACTGCAGGTGCCGTTCTTGTGTTCTATCTATTTCGGCGAGCCCGCGCAAAAGATCACAGAAGAATGGATATTTGCGAAGCATAATGGAGACATAAACAATTCAAGAAGTACGTATAGCCTAGAAAGCACGTTCAACGTCAGCAACGACAACTTTTGTCGCAGGGCCGCGGGCTAGCCGTCGGCCCGCGAACAATAGTGGTAAGTAGCAAAGCAGGGGGAGGGATAGGGAATGTGTGATGCTGCGATATGTTACATGCGTGGATATGTCTAGGCGTATGCAAGATTTATATACTTATATCACCGATGCGTTAGTAGTGTCCGCAGGGCACGCGCGCCGTCTCGCGGCTTGCACCATATTCAATTAGTCCGAAGATACGGCACGGTCTTCCGGCCACCTGAGCCTCAGGGAGGTCAGAGGTTGTGCTGGAGCTGGTCCGCTCTGGGCGTCCTCAACTCGATCTCCTCCATCTGCGGAGGCTGGACGGCCGATGGCATAGGCGGCATCGGGGGTGTCGGTGCGGGCATCGTCACTGCGCTGGGCATCGCCGCGGACCGAAGGCGAGGCGTGCCCGACGGCGTCTGCTGCAGACGGGACATGAACAGCTGGCTGCCCTCGCCGAACACGTCCTGCGAGGAATCAACTGGACGGAAAGGGCGCGAGATTAGCTTCGCATTCCGACAGCTAGATTGAACTCGGGGAAGGAACGGAACCACGTACCGATGGCCGAGTTCTGGTCCGCGAATGTCCAGTCCGACCTGGGAATTTGCATTTCTGCAGTGCCCGTTGTAGGCTGGCGCGCATGCTTCGCCTCTTCCTCTTGGCGGAGGACCTCCTCATAAGGCACAATCGTGTACTTAGTCGGGCCTGAGTGGGGGCTTGGGTCACCGCCTGGGCCGTAGATGTGCAGCTTCGTGAGAGAGGACTTGAGGGCGCAGATCCACTTGTTCCGTCGCTGAGCCTTGAGGGTGCCCTGCTGCCAGTTGCTCTTGTACTTGATGTCGGCCCGGAGGACGAGCTTCTCTTGAGCGGGCATATCTGCGGAGGTGTGAGATAACGCCATATGAATATGGTGGTAAATATAGGCGCACCGATTACATAGACGTCGAAAATTGGCTGGTAGTCTCGACGTTCGGCCTTCAGGAAAGCGAGCATAAGTTCGCGAAGACGCTCGATTTGCTCGAATGTAGTCGAGAACGCCACGTCAAACTCGAAAGGCTCGGATTGCTGGGGTGCCTCGTCAGTATCACACAGAAGCCAGAACGGCACCACATACCTGAGGACTACGCCGCATATTGTGGATGAGGTCCGCATTGAGGACGGTGTTTGGGGCCTGCACGAGGCACGCGTTCCCATCCAAGAAGATTGTGCTGAGAAGCCGGATTTCCTTCACGGTGTACGTGATCTTGTTGATCTCAACGCGGTCTCCGACGTCGTACGGGTGCTTGATGAAGAGGAAGATGATACTGGTGAGCACCTCCGCCAGACTGCCGCCGATGAGCCAGCTCAGACCTATACATCGCATGATGAATATCTGCAAGCAGATAGGACGTGGAAATTGGAATGGACGCACCAAGAATGAGGGTTCCCGCGCTGGTCACCAAGGTAGCGACTTGCGCTTCCTGGGATACGTTCAGCACCACGCTCTATTTGGGGAGTCCGGGACAACTCACCAGAGTAACAGCGAAGATCAAGATGACCACAATGAAGTAGACACTCATGAGGATGTTGTCCAGACGACCAACAGCGCTGTCCAAGTCCCGCATCGAATGCTCAATCGACAGCTGCTCACGGTGAACCTCCCTGAAGGGTTTCAATACCGCCATCAATGATAGCTCTGGACTCGAAGCACGGGAAACGTACATGCAGGCCATCTCAATCTCGTCGCGGTTGATATCCCCGTTCATGTCCTTGTCGAATATGACGAAGGCAGCGTCGGCGTCGTCCGGCGTAGGGAAGAAGCGGGCAATATCTTCGACATACATGCGGTCTGCACCTGGCCGAACGAAGGAGTAGAACAGACGACGAGCAAGCTGAAGCTGTGGTCAACAACGGCTGCCACCGTCGAGGACGAGGAAACTCACCAGCCTAGACTTGTTCGCGGACTCCAGCGCGGTCTTGACCATGGCCTGGGGCGAATTTGGCTGCAGTACTGACCTGCAAAGGCACAAAACGCTCAGCATTCGTCGACATAGGTTCGGGTCGGTGTACTTACGTGCCAGCGATTTCAGATGCGACATTCCCGAGAACCGTCGTAGTGGTTGTAGCAGCGCTACGAACACCCTTCAACGCCTTCTTGAAGATCTTCTGGGGGTTCATAGTCCTGCGCTTGTTCTCAACCGGGCCGTCGCGGAGCGTATCCGCGCGCCACGGGATATCCGTGGAGTGCTGGTACAAAGTGACAAGCACCCTCACGGCGAATTTCTGGTCCGCGATACGCTCTGCAAAGCAGATCGTTCGTCGGGCTGTCTTCACCCACTCACAAAAAGAAGGACGTACCTGCATACGACCTCTCGTGGAACTTTCCTGCTATCCATTGGATGGAGAGTTTCTCGAAGAACAGAAGGGCAGCACAGAGCATCAGGCCGAAGAGGAGCTTGCCCAACGTGTCAATCGTCTTGACTGAGCTCGTGTTGTCGGTCTCTTGGCGTCCGTTGATGAGGGGCTGGTAAGCCACCCACACCGAGAGTGACCATCCAAAGAACGCCGCGTAGCTGTCATCCGTCTAGGTCAGCGCATGGTCATGACGTTTACGAGCGACGAAGCCCTCACCGATGGAGGACTTGAAGCCACTCAATATACTTCCTCGTTCCGACAATAATCACGCCGGCTGTGTTGCGGAGAACATGTGGTAACAGCATGCTGTTTGAGTTCCACACGTTTAGTGTCTATTAAAACAGTATTGCGAGTGCGATTTGAACGGACCTCACTGCGAGCGCACCCCACCATCCTTCACGAGATTGCAACATTAATCCATGATCATAGAGGAGCCGTAAGTCAGACCACTCACCGACCCACACAACAGAGAACCATATGCTCCAGTACAGCAGTTTTATTCCGTAAACCTAAACAGGCAGCATGAATCACGCCCATCCTGACACGATCCAAACGGAACTGCACACTTACTCGGCCATCGGGAAACTTTGTGAAGCCGAGGATACCCGGAATCCAGAGAATGGCGAGCACCGGGACGATGAACAGAGTCCACCTCGTCACGATGGACACGTTCAACAGATAGTTGTACAGTTTCGAAAGCTGCCGAAGATGAGAGTCAGCCATACACGAACCGCATCATGCCTTCCAAACGTAAACCCCCTCCGCACACTCTCCCCCTCCCCTCGCGCCACTCGCACACTCCACCCACCAGCTCCTCCCTGTCTGTCCTCCCGACCCCGAGCGACACGCAAGAGACTCACCTTGTTCTTCGGCACGTCCCCGTCCGCGAACTGCAAGTGCGCCTCGCTTGCGTTGCGCGAGTCGAACCGCTCGTACCCCTGCTCGAACTTGCGCACGCCCGCGAGCAGGTCCCAGCTCGCGTTCCGCCCCGCGCTCCCGAGCCCCATGTCCGCGCTCTCCCCCGCGCTCCCGCCCCCGCCCCCGTTGAACCCCCCGCCGAACGCGCGCCGCCCGCTCCCGCGGTGCGACATCGGCCGCGCGCGCCCCGCCGCGGCGTCGTACTCGCGGAACGGCCCCCCGCCGTCGGTGGGGTCGGCGATGTGCACGTGCGGGCCGCCGCCGCTCGAGGGTGTTGGCATGCCCGTGGGCTCGGTCTGCGCGTGCTGGAGGAGCGGGCGCGCCTGCGGTGGGTACGAGGGCGCGTCGTCGTGGAAGGGCGAGTCCGAGCCGGAGCTGTAGTCCTGGTGCCCGTCAAGGGAGCGCATTGGTACGCTCATTTTCTACGGCCGTCGTCGTCGTAGCAGTTGATAGTGATGGCAGTGGTGTTGTCGCCCGTGCCAGAGGGGATGTGGTAGTGTGGCAGCTGCGGCGGTAGACTGTGGGGGGAGTAGGATTGTCGTCGAATTCAAAGTCGAACTCGCAGGCGCTGCGGGCCTTTGCGTCGATAGCCCGGGGTCGTGTGCCGGCGGACTGGGTGTGAGAGTTATACAGCTGGAGATAGTGGGCCGACCGGTGCTGCCGAGGGACACCAACGATGCGCCAGACAAGCGGGTGTCAGGGAACGCGGGGTGGTGGGATTGGCGACGAGGCCAAGGCCGGCACTTTGAACGAGCGGAAGGTTCGGGGGCCACGGCACGGCGTCGGACACCGTCGTTTGTGGAAGGCGGGTGTAGAGATGTCTTGAACGCGGCACGGGTTCAGTACCCAAATGCTCAGTCTTCAATGGTACGCTTCGAGCGCGCTTGTGATGTCTGAGCCGGCGGCGCACCGGGGCCAGCGCACAGTGTCAAGAGGATAGCGAGCGGTGAGAGGGCGGCGCTGCGCAGAGGTACGAGGATGAGCTGTGAGTTGTGGGAGTCGAGGGCAGGAAAGGCGGTCCAAGTTGTAGTCGAGGCCCCGTCCGTCGTGCGGTCCACGCCGCGAGGGCTGTTCCCACCTCGACGACCGTGGCGGCGCGCATTTTGCACGCTCATCGAAAAACGCGGTCTCGATCAGCCTCTTTGCGGTGCCGCAGGATCAGTATCGCCGGCCACAGTCTACAGAGGAACCCCCCCTTCCCTTCCCGCCCTCCCGCGACGGCCGCCCGCAGCGCAGCGCAACCGTCGGTTTCGCGCGCGAGTGGCCTCACACAAACTTACGCGCAGATCGTCATACGTGCCCGCGTAAGGTACGCGGCCGCCGCCAGCACCCGAGCAATAAACGAAGAGAACGAGTCCATTCGGACACTACACGAGAGTCTACAGTACCGTATCCGTAAACAAGCCAGCCATCCTAGGGCCTACGTATCTACACATGAAAAAAAGATTAAACAACAGCATCGCGCGCCACCCACGCACACAGCCCCTCCCCCCTCCACACCTCCACTGGGGGTCATGTAAAGTGGTGCCCCAAAGCGTGAACGTCCCGCCGGACCCGCAGCATCCGCATCGGGACGGGCGTCGTCGCCACCGCGTCCAGCGGGGAGCGCACCCGCGCCCTCACCCGCGCCTCCTCTCCCTCCGCAGCACCCCACCCCTCCCCCTCCTCTCCTTCTGCCGGCCCCGGTCCCTGCGCGCGCGCCTCCGCCTGCACGCCCGCAGAACCCGCACTCGAACCCGCACCCGCACTCGCGCTCGCGGGCATCGCGGCGGCGGCGGAGGTCGTGGACGTAGCGGCGGGGTCAGGGGGTGCGCCCGTGGGGGCCGCGGCGGGGCCGTGGTGCCTGCGCGGCTTGAAGATGAGCGCGACGATGAGGCCGAAGATGATCAGGAGGAGGAGGAAGATGCACTGGCGCCGCCCCGTGTTCTTCTGATACCTGCACCGTGCGCGTCCCGTGTCAGCGATGGGGTCCCCCGCAGGCCACGTCGATCAAATCGCGAGGCGCGAAACGCGAAGAGAAGGGAAGGAAGGGAAGGGCAGGAAGGCGAGGGAGAGGGAGAGGGGGGCGGGCGAAGAAGGCGAGGGGTGCGGGGTGGTCGGGGACGGGGGAAGCAGACAGGGGGGGCAGGCCGAAGCGCGAGGGCCCAATGCGGGAGAAGGGAAGGAATGGAATAGGAAGGGCAATTGAGGGGGCGGGAGAAGGAGGGAAGTGAAGGGGCGCCAACGGCACCCGCAAGTCGCAGAAGAGAAGCCGCGTGCTCGTCCGACCCCGCACGACGCTGAGGAGCCGTCGCGCGAACGCCGGACGCGGAGCGCGGGGCAAAGAAAACAGAGAGACAGAGCGACACCAGAATTGACGTCGGGCATGCACCGCAAGGGCGGTCATTGACCCACTCACCTCGTCGCCGTGTCCAGCTCCCTGACCGCGTCTTCCATTTGGACGGCCGTCTGTTCGACATTGTACTCGACGCTGTCGAGCAGCGTGCCCTGATCGATCACGAGCGTCGAGAGGTCCTTGAACAGCTCCGCCAGCTGCGCGATGGACTTCGCGATCTCGCTCAGCTCCCGGTCCCGCGTCTGGAGATTGAAATCGAGCGCGGTCATCTGGCGCACCGCGACCTCGTCGCTCGACTGGACGAGCCCGAATGAATGGGAACCGCGCGCACGGACGCACGGACGCACGGGAGCGAGCGCGAGACGCAGCCAACAGCAAGGCGCGGCGCGGCGGAAAGGGAGGGCCCAGTCAGCTCTCGGCAGGCGGGAGGCGTAACGCCGACGAGGCGCCGCGGGGCAGAGTAAGCGTGACGTACTGCTGCTGCTGCCTGCACGTCTTCGTCCAATGCAGACATGCCTGCTGACCCCTTCAGCGACACCACGCCCGACGCCGCGAGCAGGTCCTGGTTCTTGATCGCGTGGCCCTGTATTTCTGCGGTGGCGTGGCACGCAGAGGGGAGGAGGGAGATATCAGGTCAGCATCCGGCGAGAGAAGCATCGATCGTCGGAGAGCCAGAGCCGCAGACGCAGGACGCACTTTCCATGTAGACCCTCTGTTTCTTGCGAAATGTGGCACTGAGTTCCTGGACCTTGGCAGCGAGCCCACGCTGCACGTTCTTCGCAGCGAGTTCATGGTGATGCGCCGCCCCAGGCTTGGAAGGTGGGAATGTGTGCGACGGAATCGTTCCTATTCGCTGGATCAACGCCTGGCATTGTCGGAAGTCCTGATCGCGGATGGAGGCGATGGGAGGTGAGTTGGATTCGATACCAGGAAAAGCGATAACCATCTATTACTTTCGTGATGTCTGTCGTGGCCGCCTCGATCTCTCGCTCCTCAGCTGACCGGTCCGAGAACCCCGGGAGTGCGTGCTTTGCGTGGAGCTTGTCTAGTGAGGCAACTGGAGTGATAGGGATTAGGAGTGTAAGGATAAACCATTGCGCCGGGAGACGAAGGAAGGTGTGGAACGTACCCTTGGTCTGCACACCAGCAAGAATATCCTTTACTTGATCAGCGATGTCGACCCTGACGATCCGACGATAGATTAGCACATGAACGAGAAGTCAATGTCGGAGAGCGTGTCAGCCTGCCGGCCGAAAAGCCGCAATGCCCAAGAAACTCCCAGAAGCAGGGAAGGTGAAGAGCCATTTCACTCTCGAACGTGCCGAGAGATAGTCTCTGCGGCGCCGATGCACAGTAAGCCACGCCGGTGTACATACGTGGCCGCCTCCCCGAGTCGGATGTACCGTATACTTTCCAAGGGCCGAGCCGCATCCAGACGCAGCACGACCAGGGAGGGGCCGGCGACAGGTGCCATTCTGAATATCATGAACGGCTTGTAGCTCGTGAATAGACACGGCACGCGGAGATTCCATAGAAATGTGCCTCTTTTTTGTATGAAGAAGAGTGGTTACTTGCGCCCCAAAAATCACGGCACGCATACGAAACACTTCGACCCGCGGCACGCGCAGCGCTGCCTACGCCCACACAGACGGCGCAGGGGCAGGGTGGGGCCGAGTGCGGCGCACCCGCATACAGTGCCCTCATCCGTACGGCACATGCCACACGACGAAGTGCAAATTTTACGCACCGGTGCGGCATCAGACGCACGGACGTGGACCATGGGTGCGGACGAGGTGGCCCCAGGGCGCAGGAGCGATCGCGGATGCGTGGCACATAGCGCGTAGCATGCTCACCACCTTACGGTGTGCGGAGATGATTATCGTGTGTGTTCCTGCCCCTCGAGCCGCGCGCGCCATGAAGAGGAGGGACAAAGGGCTCGTCGGAGTGTGGCCGACCCTAACGTGACGCGGCCGGCTGGGGGACGGGGGCCTGTAACACAATGGCGGGGCGCGTGGAAGGGCGGAGGGCGGCGGAGGGGAAAAGCCCCCTGCCCACGGCTAAGGACGCGAGGGGGGCGCGGTGATTGGAATGCAGGCGGCGGAGAGGGAAGACCGAGAGGTGTGGCATTCACCATTTAGGCGGAAGTTCTGCGTCTATGGAGGAGAGACCGGCCTCGGCGTTTATGAGGCGTTCGTGTTCGTCGTCGTCGTCGTGGGCCGCATCGTAGTTTGTGATGACACGAGAGCGGCGGGAGCGGGAGGAGCCTGCGCGAGAATCTCTGTATGAGATGAAGAGGAGGGTGCGAGAGCGGGTGGACGGATTGGGGGCGGAGGAGGAGGAGGAGGACATCTGGACGGTCGCGGAGGACGCGGCAGAGGGTGTGACCGGATGCGGTCGTCATGCCGGTGTTTGTTTGGTTGCGGCCGGGACATGGCCGACGACAATCAAAAGTAAAACCCAAAAAACAGACGCCGGTGCCGGGGACGGAGCGCTGGGGGCGGGGAGACCGGATCGGAGGGTCGGAACGGAGGCCGGAACGGGATGGCGGGCGGGCGCGGCGGAGGCGACGTTGGACGACGCAGGCGACGAACCGCCCGAGATGGGCGCAGGCAGGTGACCGCGTCCCGGGCTGTGCGGGGCAGATGGGCGTCCGCCATTACGTCCGCGGCGCTGTGACGCCCCGAGGCGGCACAGAGAGTGCTTTGTTCTGGAAGAGCATCCGTGTGCGTGGACGCGCCCGGCCGGGTGGATGATCGACGGGCGGAGTGCGAGCTGCGCGGGCCACGCCCCTGTGACCGTGTCGCCCGCGCGCGTGCCACAGTGTGCACGCGCAGGGATCCAGCCGCAGGGCAGGCGACTCGGCGCTCGGTGCTCAGGGCCTGCGGCGGGCGGGGCGCGCTCCGAGCGGTGTTGTTGTGATCACCGCGCACGCGGGCGCTCCTGGGTGGGTCGTCCTGTGGTGGCCGGTGGTGGCCACCGGCAAAGGGGCACGCGGGGGGCGCCGAGTGTGCGCTGTCCCGGGCGGAGGCCCAGTTATCGGCTCATCTCCTCCCCCTGCCCCGGCAGCCCGTCTTCTCTCCCTTGCCAACCGCCCCGACCTCCCACCAGCCGACTCTTATCGATCTCCCCGGATCACCACTCTGCACACCTGTGACGCCTGAGCCCGCTTTCCCGTCCAACGTGTTCTCCAAACCACACGCTCTCCTCTGATCTCCCCACTCCCCCCCCCTCCCCTATAAAGGCCCTCCTCCGCTCCTCCCCTCCCAACCCGCTCCGCCCCTCCTCTCCACCCCTCCCAGCCAC
>FTLJ01000161.1:0-100964 GCA_900155495.1 Porogramme epimiltina | reverse complement strand
GCCACAGTGCGCATCCCTCGCCTCGCCTCGCCTGCCGCGTCCCGCGCGCCCCCGGGCCCTCCCGCGGCGCGACGGCGACGGCGCAGCGGCGAAGCCCAGCGCGGCCCCGGCGCGCGTGTGCCCCCCTCGCAGCCCCGCGGCGGGGCGGGGAGGGCGAGGCGGGGGGGCGGCTGGGAGCGTGCGCGAGGACTGTAGGGCGAGAGGGACTACGTAAATTACGTACTGGCTCGGAGGGCACGATGATGCTTCCGCCTGGACGTTCGAAATCCGAGTGAGATATAATAATGCCCTCTTTCGGCCGTTCTGCACGCGCCGCCCGCGAGAATTCCTCCAGCCTGGTGTCCTTTTTCACGTTAAAACGAGCCCGAACCTGCGCGTTTTTCCTTCTTCCCTTCGTCCGGCCCTGCCCTCCTCCCCTCCCCGCCGCCTCCCCGCCGCCGCGCACCACCCGCCGCCCGCGATGTCGGCCTCGCCAGACCCCAAGCCCCCCAGCGACGACGCAAAGGTCGACGAGATCGACGACTCCCCGCCCGAGCAGGACGCAGGTCAGGGCCCCCTGCCACGCTTGGCTTAGCTCCGTTTCCGCTAGCTAGCCTCCCTCCTCCGCCCGCTCCCACCAAGCGCCGTACTGACCTCCGCCGTTGATCTTGCGATCTCAGGTGCCCCCTCTGGCCCGCCCCCCAAGCGCAAGCGCGGCCGCCCCCCGGGCAGCAAGAACAAGAAGACACTCGCCGCAGAGGCCCTCGCTGCCGCCTCGGGCGCCTCCACAGAGGTCCAGAAACGGCCCCGCGGCCGCCCCCCGAAGGTGCGCACCCCGCTTCCCCTGCTCTCCCCCTCCTCCGTCTCCCCGCGCGCCCACCGCGCTCGCTCGCCCGACCGCGCGCTGACCCGCGCGTCCTCCCTCCAGAAGCGGAAGTCAGAGGACGACGGCAAGAAGGAGGGCGGGGAGCCGTCCGAGCCGCCGACCAAGAAGAAGCGCGGCCGCCCCCGCAAGAACCCCGAGGCGTCTGGCTCCGCGGCCGCCTCAACAGGCGAGGAGGGCGGGGCGGGCTCGAGCGCCGCCGCGGGGACGTCCTCTGCGGCCGCGGACGCGAGCTCAAAGAAGAAGCGGGGGCGGCCCCGGAAGGACTCGAGTTGAGCAGCGGGCGTCACCGCCGCCCCCGCCGTCCGCTCGTACGAACCACCCCCACCGCTGCTACCACCCTCTGTCCTGCCACCGCCGCCTCCGCGCATACCGTTATGCCACCGACGCTGCCGCCAGACACGCTCTCGCGCCGCGCGGCCCACCCCGGGCCCCTCCGTGCCGCCAACCCCCGTCCTGCCGTGTACGATATCCCGCGCCGGCGTGTCTGAGCGTGTCGCACCCCCATGAACCGCGCCTGTACGAACCTGTACGATTTCTTTATGACCTGCCCCACTCCCTACCCCCTCCCATAACCGCCGCCGCTGCGGCGTCCTCCTCACGTGTATCCCACCGCCCCGAATACCAAGCTAGGAACTATATGATAGGACCCCCCATTTTTCTACTGCTCTCGCCATGCTCTTTTTACGGTTCTCCTACTGCACCCCCTCGAAGCAATACAACGCCGTTCGCCGTTCACCGTCACCGTCTCCGCTCCCGTCTCCGCCCGTCCATGCTCGTCCGCGCCGTCACGAGCGACCCGCTCACTCTCAATTAAATAAACAGCAGGGCGGGACGCCCTCCCACCCTTCCCCACCCTCGCCGCTCGTCTCTCCTGTCTCCCCTGCCCCTCCCCTCCCGCCCCTCCTTCCCCCTCGTTAATTACTGCGGGGTTCACGCGCACCGTGCGGCGAGCCGGCCGCCCCCACCGGGGCCCCAGCAGAAAAGCCCCCGCACCGTGGGGCCGCGCGCCCCTGCCCGTGTCCGCGAACGCGTCCGCCGGGCCCTCCCTGCCGCCGCGGCCGCGGCCGTGGCCAGTCGCCAGTGTCCAGGGCCACGCCCCGGCGCGTGAGTGTCGAGTCCGACGCCGACACGCGCGCGCCAGTGTCGGGTCTGCACCCGCACCAGGCCTTCTTTCTGACCCCCCCCCCCTCTCCCCTTTCAAGCTTCACCCCTTCGCGGGGCCGGCACCGGCCCCGGCCGCGGACGATCAAAAAAGGCGTCGTCGTAGGCGGCTCGGAGGGGACGCGAGCGGAGGGGGGGATGGGGGGCTTCTCTGCGCTGCTCTTTCGTTTTTCCCCGTTTCCTGCCTTCCGCATTAGTCGCTCGGTTTGTTTTCTGATATATTGGGCCCCACCGCCCTCTCGCGAGGGCTTCTCGCCTTCTCTCGCGATCCAGGCGTCATTCATCCAGCATTCAATATTCAATAATCAATATTCATTCAATTGTCTTCGTCGTCGTCGTCGTCGCTCCCCCCCCCCTTCCCCAATATACATTATTCAATATCCGCCATTCAATTATCCAACGCCCACCTTCCCCCCGGCCGCCTACCCGACGCATATTTCTCCGACGCATATTTCTCCGCGGCAGCCAGCCCTCCGCCCGCCCACCCATCCGCCTGCCCGCCCGCCCCGGCGCACCCAAAGCGGCTGCTCCTGCCACGCCGCCACGCCCTGCCAGCCGCAAGAAGACGCCGCGGGAGGCGCGACGGCGGCCCACGTGGTGCGCCCCCTCCCTACGCCTCCCCAGTTCGCGCCGACACGCCCGTTCGGGGACAAGGGCAGGAAAGGGCACAGGGGGCGTGGTGGGCGAGGAAGCACTGCTCAGTTCGTCCGTCGTAAGGCAGGCGTGGGCGGGGTCGGGGCCCCGCGCGTGCTGCTTGTACACACACACACCGCACTCTCTCTTTCTTTTGTGTTACACATTGTCGCTAGAGCCGCCCGGGCGCTCAACGGCGCCGCCGTAATATTTATTCGACGGCGGGGTGCGTGGGTGGGCAGAGATCGGTGCCATAAGCCTTCGGCGGTCGGTCAGAGATGACGGAAGGCGGGCAGCAGTGGGGCACGCGCAGCGGGGCCCTTCGGAGCTCGGGAGCTTCGCAGATCGCCTCCCTCGCGTGCGCACGCACGCAACCCCCGCGCCCGCCCGCCCGAGCACGCTCTTTGTCCTTGTCCGGGATCTTTTGGGAGCTGCAGGCGGAGGAGAGAGGGCCTGGAGCCCGCCCTGCCCTCGCGCCTCGTGGCCGCGCCGGCACGCTCCCGCGCGCGGGCGACGCGGATTACGACATTTTAATTAACGCACGAACGAAGGGGGTCAGGCGCAATGGAGCGGGGGGCCTGGGAGCGTGCGCGAGATGCGAAGAGATGCGAGAGATCTGCCGCCGCTGTTGGTTGTTGTGCATTTCCCCGCCCCTTGCCCTTGCCCTGGTCCGCGTCTCCGCACCCTCCTCCATATCTCGCCCAAGCCCGACTTGCCGCCCGCCCTCAGCCTCCGGGCGCGGGGGCCATGTGGCTGATGGCCGCGAGGCGCGGCGGACAAGTCGACATGTCCGCACCCGCGCGATGGTTACGGCGCAGAAAGATCGTTCGGGTGCGACACAAACCGTAAGATGCGAGCATAATAAGTGTACATCAGTTAGCGCCGGGCGTCCCGGCGTTCTAGCCCTCGACGACGCTATTATGCGCGTCCGCCTGCCCATTGGTCCCGGCCGCAGCTAGCGGCCCACCGCCGAGCGCGGGCGAAGCCGTCCGTCCGTCCGTGCTCCCGCCCGCCAATCCGTCTATGGAACGCGTCCGCTCCGCCGCATCCCATTAACCACGTTAACCCGGCCACCCCCCCTCCCCCCTTCCCTTCCCTTCCCCCACGCGGGGGGCTCACGGCCTGCCGTACGCCCGGCGCAAGAACGCGGCGGCCGCGACGCCCGCGGCCACCACGCCCGCGCCGGCGCTGAGCCAGGCGGCGAGCCCGAGCACGCGGGACTGCCGCTCGTGCTTGCGGCGCGCGGTCGAGTAGCTCACGTCCGCCCGGAACGTGACCATCGTGTAGAGCGGGAGCCACCCGCCCGCCGTGCCCGGGAAGGGGCCCGCCGCCCCGGGCGCGGCGAGCGCCGCGGCGACGGCGGGGGCGGCGACGTGCCGCCAGTTGAGCGAGTAGAGGGCGTTGTCGAGCGCCTTGCGGAAGCGGTAGCTGGGCGTGGTTACCGAGTGCCGCATCTCGACGCTGCGGCGGCGGCGGCGCACACACGCGATGTGGGTGCGGGTGGGCGGACAATAGGGGAGAAGCCGCGACCGCCCGTCGGAGACGCCGTCATTAATTGCGTGCAGCGGGGAGAAGGGAAGAGCGGGGGTGAATAAAAAATATAAAATTGCGCGGTGGAAGAGCGGGCGACGCACTAGTTGTCCATCGCGAGCTCGCACATCGCCACCACGTCCTCGTGGCGGGTGTCCGAATATTTCTGCAGCGCGCTCGCGAGCCGCGAGTCCTGTCCGCCCGCGGGGATGTGGGCGGCCGGGTCCACGCCCGCTTCGCGAAGGAGGATGTCCAGCACCCGGACGTCTTCTAGGCCGCAGTTCAAGCCCTGGCCATAGAATGGAACCATGGCGTGCGCGGCGTCGCCGAGGATGACGGCGCAGTCCCTGTAATGATACGGCCTCGTCTGCTCGTCGCCAGGGCGGGGCGATCGAAGGCAGAGCCGCGGGCGGGGCGTGGGGCGTGCCAACGGGCGCGAGGGTAAACGGTTTCGTTTCATTGTTCAGCGGCCCCAGAAATGCGCCCCGAAACGCGGGAAGAGCCGCACCTTGATGGACATTAGCGCACTGCGGGGGTTCCGATGGAAGTCACCCAGCAGCGCTTCTTCGCCGATGAGGGGCAGCGCGTCCGGGAAATGCGTGCGGAACCACCGGACGATGCGCTCGTCAGAGTCGAGGCCGTCGAACTCGGAGGTCGGCGCGAAGAGGGTACAGGTGAAGGTGAAGTCCTACACGCGCACACCATGAGTATTCGCCATAAGCCGCCGTGGGTGCGGGGAAGGACACGGTCGGACGGCGAGCGAACCTTATTGGGAAGGGCAATAAGCATAAAGGTGTGTCGCGGCCAGATGTGAAGGTGGTTCGGGTCGAGCAAAAAGGTAGGATCTCCGCCGGGAACGGTCGGCGGGCCCGCCGGCATCTTGAGTTCGAGATATTCGTGAGGGATGTATTCTTGCGTGTAGTCCATTCTGTGGGAGCGGGGGAAGGTTCGCATCAGGTCAGCACGGTCTCAGGTGGTCCAAAGAGGGCCCAGAGTGGGTTGGGAATATCGAGAGAGGAGATAGGACAGACGCACCGCACCGCACGCATCAGCTGACGCCGGACAATCGAGTAGCTCCCATCCGCGCCAACGCAGAAGTCGAAGGGGAGGTCGAGGTCCCGCGCCCCCTGGACGTCGCGCACGGCTGCGTGCTTGCGGTCGAAGTCGATGGCGAGAACCTTGTGCTCGAAAAACACGTTGATGGTTGGGATGGCGAGGGCTTCCCCGAGGAGATCCTCGTTGAGGAAAGCACGGCCGATGGAGTTGATGCACTGCAGCGGGGGGGCATGCGAACGCGCGGAGGAAGCGGCGGGGGCACGGAGGAAGACGGGGCGGGAGGAATAAAACAAATGGGCACGGGCAGCGGGCGATACGGGTGAGGGAGACGCACCTGGCCGTCCCGGTCGTACGGCTGGCTCTGCTGGCCGCCTCGGGGGTCGTGTATCATTCTGCCACGCATGGGAATGACAGTACTCAAAAACCGGGCGGCGGCAGCAGGGTCGATCGCTTGGATGGCAGCGAGGCCCCGGGCGGATATGGCTAGATTAATGGACCGCTGCTGCGCGGCCGCCTTCGACGAGGGCAGACGCATGTCTTCCCGGGGTTCGACATTCAATTATGGCTACCAAGAATGAACCGAAGGGGGCCCCTACCTGGACGCCCCTCCAAGATATCCACCGCCCAGCCGTTTCTGGCGAGGGCCATGGCCGCGAGACATCCCACGGGGCCAGCACCAACAACGACCGCCTTTCGAGGATTGGACGCGGTGGAAGTCATCAGGACGGACGCGAAGCACTCTGCACGGACGGATATTAGTATTCGCGGGTGGTGAGGGTGTGAGCGGTGGCGTCGCAAAGAGGCCCGTTCGAGCGCAGAACGGCAGACATGATGCGGTCTGATCCCGCCGCACTCACCGTGTGCAGATGGCGGCGAGTTCTCAGAAGTCTGTGTGCAGACGGAGAAGGAGAGCGAGATGACCAAGAAGCGGTATTCGCCCGGCGCTGAATTGGCGACGACGACGCCCCCGCGCGCCCGTCCGCATCGGATTATTCTCGGCATTCGCCGTGCGTCGTGGCGTCATCGGCGGGCCGACGGTCGAGGTGCGCCCCAGCCTCCCTCCCGCCGCGCACAGGGGGCGGACGGGCAGGCCAGCATGGGCTAGTGGCGGCGGAGGACGAAGGCAGCGGACGGGCTGGCCACTCGGAAGCGTGTTTGCGAGCCGCTCCCACGCCCCTTCCAGGTGGGAGTTCTCAAAATGCGATAAGTAGCAGTATTCCTCCCGCATCGGCTCGGCTCGGACCCATTGCCCGCCCTCTGCGCCCTCTGCACCCGCGCTGTCCCTCGGAATTCGCCTGCGACTTATCAGACCAGCCTCCCCTGGCTTCGGCCCCCCACTTATAACCAGGCACGTCCCGTGGCTTTGTTCTGCGTCTGAAAGTCTCTTTCTCCCTCCTATCCTTCTGTCACCAGGTCTCGCGCCTTTCACATGCTATCTCCCAGCCTCGCCCAACTGGCAAGTATCTCTCAGCGTAATATCCACAATTCCGCCGATGGCCCCAGCTACGCCCCGGCGCCCACTCGGCTGTCCGGAACTTGTGGGATGCCCTGGCGCTCTTCTCGCTTCTATGACACACGCTTCTTCGCACCTTTGCCCTGGATACTTTGTTTGAGCAGCCATGGTGATCCCTTGTACTCGGCTAGCACACAGACATGCCGCTACACAGAATCAGCCTAGCCTGGTATTTGATCAATGTAGTAACTCTGCATGGACCGTGCTAGAATAGGCATTCATCGTCCTGGCCATCGGTGCTTTGCCATATGTACGCCCCCTGCAGGCACTTGGTGGGGACCTTAAGCGATGCTCCAAAAGGGTTAGCGGCCCTCTCCAAACCCTGTAGTTCCACTTGGACGCGTCCGCAACCCGAGTGTGCGCCCGAGTGTCCACATATACCAGATGCCCTCTCGTCGGCCACCGCTCGCCGGCCTACCACCTCTGATACGCCTGTGGTCGATCGTCGACGTCCCTGTGGCACGCAGCGTGGGCGGTGATATCGCCTGCGTATCCCCACAATCCGTACACCACCTTCAGGGCGACAAACACACGGGGTTTGTCCACAAAATATTCCATTGTTTGGCGATGATGTGTCTGATCACGGATACAAGTGCAGGGTCAAGCGGGTCTGCAATCATTGACGGGGACGGAGAAGACGCAGGGTGGTTGGTTGTGGTTGGAACTAGGGACGCGGCCAACCACGTCGCCGAGGTTAGACGCGTCCGCGCGTTTGTCACCGTGCTGACGAGGCTGACCCTTTGCGGCGGCGCTGCTTACCGCGTGACGCCCGCTGACGAGACGCGCGCGTGATGCGTGACGGCCACGCGTACGAAGCGCCGAAGCGAGACACTCGTGCCGATCCGAGGCCGCTGGGCTCTCGCAGTCCTCTGCTCCGTCCTACGTTGCCTCTACGTGGGCGCGTCCTCCCGTCCTCTCCCGCCGCCATGTCCTCCCAGAACACCTCCAGAATCATCAGGCGGAGGCCCTCCGTTGACGTTGTCGACGCAAAAGTCGCAGTCGACCTCGCTACCGCCCAGACCTACTCGGAGAATGTCTTCCTCTTCGTGCCCAATCTTATCGGTCCGTCTTCCCCTCCTCGCCCGCCTCTCTGCCTTCTGACTTTCTACGTGGTTAGGGTATTTTCGGGTCGTTCTCGCGGCGTTTGCGCTGCACTATATGAGCTATCATCCGAAATACTGCACCGTCTTGTACTGTATCTCCTGTTTACTAGACGCGTTCGACGGACACGCGGCGAGGGCGTTGGGTCAGGCCTCCAAGTTCGGCGCAGTTCTGGACATGGTCACGGACCGGTGAGTGCCGTGGTGCGTCTCGTCAAGATCTCCCCTCACATCAGACACCTCAAGTTGTACAACATCATGCTTGCTCTGCTACCTCACGTCCGCGTATCCCGAATACGCGCTCGCGTTCCAATTCCTTATCACGCTCGACTTCAGCAGTCACTATATGCACATGAACAGGTGCGTGCACCCGCATGTCCCCCGGTAGTACGCTACATTCGCGCACTTCAGCTCTCTCGTTACGGGCTCCCGGAGCCACAAGCAGGTCGAGGGTGACGTCAGCAGGCTGCTCCGCTGGTACTACAACCCCGTGAGTGCTCTGTTCCTGGACAGCCTGATGCCTATTTTGACGTGTTCCCTGTATTACCGTTTTGCCGCACAGACGGTGCTCTTTATCGTCTGCGCGGGCAACGAGCTCTTCTACATCGCGCTGTACCTCATGAAGTGGGTGCACACGCCGCTCTCTGAGTCATTCGGGATCGCTGCGCCCTGGGCGGCCACTGTCACCTGGGCACAGGTCCTGATGATGGTGTCCGCACCCATCTGCGCACTCAAGAACTGGCTCAACGTCGTGCAGCTGTGGAAGGCGTCAAAGATCCTTGTCGGTGTCGACCTGGCGGAGCGCGCAAAGGCGCGGGAGGAGGCTGCGGCGAAGAAGGACTGAGCTACCCGCGTCTGGTGTCTACTGTCTAATACCGCTCTCATATTATCTCTACGCTACGTATGGAACCGTCCATAGACCTTCGTACAAACATGTGCCGCCGTACGCTGTACCAGCACCCTAATGACTGACACGATCCTCTGCCCCGCCTGTGACACTGTGTCTTGTGTGTCGTAGGCTTGTCAGCAACTCGTGTGTCGGAATTTCCAGCCCCAGAGGCGCTCGTGAGTCGACAGCATGAGGCGCCCGTGCCGCCACTGTGAGGGTCGGGACGCAGACGGCGAGCTGGCTCTTGCCTTCGCGCTCCCTCGTCTCCCTCCCGGCTCTCGTCCAGGTCTTCCGTTTGGATGCGGTCTCATCTTCTCGCCCGACGCACACGGTCACTGGTCAAGACCCTCCCCACCCTCCACCGGGCGCAGCTCTCCTCCACACACGCCCTCCGCTATCCTCGGAAAGACTCCCAGTCTACCCCCCGCCTCTCGCGACGCACGCTCTCGTCCGAGATCGCCCCACACGACCTCCCAGAAACCAGCAGCGCACTCCCGCCCTCGGCGACCCCGCCGCCCGACGATGGCCCCGCAGCGGCAGCAGCAGCAGACACCCCAGCCGCACCTCCGCCTGAGGACGCAGAGGAGAAGCCGAAACGGCGCCCTCGCGCCTCCCCCGCCCCCCGGGACGCAGCCGAGTCCGTCGCGCTCCCCGAGGGCCTGAACATCCTCTGGACGCCTGAGGGCGACGCGGGCCCGGCGGGGGCGGGTGCGGCAGTGGACGGCACGACGCTGCCCCCGCCCGAGATCTTCAACGAGGCGCTCCACAACCTGCACGTCGCGCTGCACCCGCAGACGCAGCACCGCAGCGCGTACGCCTCGGGCGGCGCGCCGCTCGTCGAGCCCGCGCTCGCGCTGTACTGCCCGATCGAGGGCGGGGACTACGTCCTCGACGAGACCGTAAGGGAGATGGCGCGTCGCACGGGCGCGGACGTCGTCGTGCTCGACGCGGTCCAGCTCGCCGCGGGCGAGTGCGGGCACTTTGGGAAGGGTGCGTCTGTCTTGCGTGTTTTGTGCTTCTTGGATTCAGTCTTACCGAGCCCTGGAAATGACAGCCGCCTCGGTACTGCAGTTGCCCAATAACCCGCTGCATTTTCCTTCCTCCTCCTCTGAGCCGGCTCGGCCTATGTCCCCCCGGGAGAGTGAGGAGGACGATGAGGAGCCGTCGTCGCCGTTCGTCATGTCGCCCATGACGGTGCACGTCATGACGGCCGTTCCGCGGCGGACCCGGATGCTTGAACCCGCGGCTCGGAGCACGCCGTTGTCCAAGCTAAAGGCGTTCTTCGACGAGGTCATCAACGTGGCCCCCTCCACATCTTCTACCGCCAACTCCGACGAGCCTCCAGCACGGCGGCCGCGTATCATATATATTAAGGACTATCCCACCCTCGCTGCTTCATCATCCGTCTGGTACCCTGCCCTGCTGGCATCTGTACGGCAACGCCGTCAAGGGCCCATTTCAAGATCAACGTCCCCCGTTCTCAACCCCACAGCGATCGTTTTCGGCATCAGCCCCTCCTTCCTCGTTCCAGAAACCCCGTCACACACCCCGGGACAAGGCGTAACCATCCTCTCGCCCCGACAAGCTGGGACCGCCGCCGCGAACGGCACCCTAAAATCACAAAACGAGTTTGGGGAGGACAGCAACAGCGAAAAAGCGCGCGAGAAGCGGGTGCAACGCCGCCTCAAGCGGTGGGCCCGCGGCAACGCCGAGGACCTCCCCCGCCTCGCCGCCGCGGCCGACGACGGCGCGGACGGCGCCAAGGGCGGCCGCCCGAATGTCGTCGTGCTCGGCCAGGAGGGCCTCTCGGGGCTCCCGCCCTTCCTCGGCTCCGCGTTCTCTCGTGCGCTCGCCGGACGCAGCAGCGGCGCGCCGGGCGGCGACGCCCGCCTGGGCTTCTTCCGCACGTCCCTCGTGTTCCCCACCGCGCGCTCGCTTGCGGAGGAGCGGGCGAGCCGCATGGCGCGCCGGCGCGAGATCAACCAGCTCGTGATGCGCATGGGCGTCGCGCAGGTCGGCGGCGTGCTCGACGCGCTCGCGGACGCGCCCGACGGCGCCGAGGACGGCTACGCGCACGCACATGCGCACGCGCACGGGGGCGAGGCGGCGGGCGGGGAGGCGGACCGCACGCGCGCGCAGATGTGGGCGCACTGGGGGCGCACGGTCGAGGTGTGGCCGAACGTGCAGCGGATCGCGGACCGCGCGCTGGGGAGCGTCATGGCGGCGAGCCGCGCGTATCTGCCCGCGAACCACCGCACGCTCGAGCCGACGCGCGTGCCGTGGGCGGCGGTGTTCGACGCGTGGGCGGCGGACCGGTCGACGCAGGACCTGTGGAAGACGCTCTTCGCCGCGCCGCCGGCGGGGAAGCCGCCGCGCGAGAAGGAGGAGGGCGAGGAGCGGGCGGAGGCGGAGGACGAGGCGGACGTGGACGAGATCATCGAGAAGCTGCGGCGCAACCCGGACCTCGACGAGCACGAGCAGCGGCTGCTGGGCTGTATTGTCGACACGGGTGTGTTCTGCGTCAGGACCGCTCCCGGGGCGACGCTAACCGCTACTTTTTCGCAGCGTCGATTACGACAACGTTCAACCAGGTCCACCTGCCGGCTCACACCATTGATTCGGTACGGACCATGGTGTCGCTGCCCTTGTTGCATCCAGGCGCCTTTCAGCATGGTATTCTCAAGGAACACAGTATGACCGGTTGCCTTCTTTTCGGTCCGCCTGGAACGGGCAAGACCCTTGTTGTCCGTGCCCTAGCCAAGGAGGCGGGGTGCAGAATGCTGGTCGTCTCACCGTCGGACATCATGGACATGGTAAGGCCCGCATTACCCTCGTTTTCTTTATCAGAATACCCCCGCTCATTACGGCCTGGTCTTAGTACGTCGGAGAAGGCGAGAAGCTCGTTCGAGCAGTGTTCTCACTCGCTCGCCGACTATCGCCATGCGTTGTCTTCATTGACGAGCTGGACGCATTGTTCGGCGCGCGGCTCTCCAGGGAATCCGGAAATTCACTCGCGCACCGCGGGGTCATCACGGAGTTTATGCAAGAGATGGACGGCCTCAAGTCTTCGAAAGAGAGCAACGTGATCGTCATCGGCGCGACCAACCGGCCATTCGACCTGGACGACGCAGTGCTTCGTCGTCTGCCTCGCCGTCTCCTCGTGGATCTGCCAGGGGAGAAGGAACGAGAAGGTGCGCCCCCTTAACTTTATAATTATCTGCGCTTCATTTCCCCGGCCATGTCAACATCGGGACCCTAAACGAACCCCGGCTGACCCGAGCATTACTCCCGCCCAGAAATCCTCAAGATTTTGCTCCGGGACGAATCGCTTGCAGATGACGTGGACCTGAAGCAACTCGCGAAGAGGACGGAGAGCTTCTCAGGTTCCGACCTGAAGCGTTAGTTTTACTTTTTTTTTCAACCTCCGCGCGTGTGTTCTAGCGTCGCTGACAAACTGGTGTTCTAGACCTTTGCGTGAGCGCCGCCCTGGACGCGGTGAAAGAGCGCGTCACCGTGCCGTGGCGACAATCCATCGCCGTTTCACCATCGAGCGCGGCCGCGGCCGGAGCCACGTCCGCGGAGGGCCGGCCGGACAACCACCAATCGGTGGATGCCCGGAGTTCCGTTACGGAAATCTTCGACGCCACTTCTCAGGAACAGCTGGGGCCCACCCTCCAGGCTGACGCAGACGCGGACGCCTCTGTCTCGCCTTCCGCGGCGGAGACGGTCGACCCAGTTGAAACCACCGCGGAAGAGGTAGACCCACCACACGTGCGCTCCCTGGCATGTCGCAACTTCGACCAGGCGCTCAAGGAGATCACGCCCTCGGCGTCGGAGTCGCTGGGCAGTCTCGCGGAGCTGCGCAAGTGGAACGATGAGTTCGGGGAGGGACGCAGGGCGAAGAAGCGGCAGGTGTGGGGCAAGGACCGGTTCGGATTCACGGTGCCTGCTCCAGACGTCGCCCCGTCGCAGGTCAAACTGGAGCCTTCCCAGCCGGACGTCGTGGCGCCTTCGCATCCGACGTCCCGTGCACACGGCCCAGGATCGAGATAGAGCTCATCCGACACCGCGCTGCGCGGACATGTACTAGAGAGAACATACGCTTCGATATACTTACTAGATACACTATAATAAACACTGGTGTACACCCGCTTGAAAAAAGAAAGCCGTGGACGATCTTCATCCGCGCCTCGAGGACCTGCGCCGTTGTGGGGGAGGCGAGTCATCATCATCGACATCCATGCTCTCTTCGCGCGCCTTCTTCTTCCCCTTGCCTCGCCCGTTCGGCTGGGTCTGAGAAGGGGCCGGCTGGGACTGGGACGGCCCATCTTCCGCATCGTAGTCGCGCTCGCCCCCTGCTTCCTCTTCTTCGTCTTCGTCGTCCCCTTCTTCGCTCGTCTTGCGCCGCGCACGGCGCGACATCTGGTCCTGGCCCTCCTTGAACGCGCCCTCGCCGACAGGGCGGAGCTTGTCTTCGCCCGTCCAGTCCTTCTTGCACGTGAGGCAGGCCTGGTTCCGCCTGCGATAATTGATGAAACAGTGGTTGTGCAGGCGCGTTTTGCATTGTGGAGTCGCGCACGCCATTCCTCGGGTGACGAGCTTCGAATCGGAGAGGGAGCAGGGGAGAGATTGAGAATGTACGGCTGAGGAAGGATGAGCGAGAACGTACCTCCATGCATATTGTGCATTCGATGATCTCGCTCTCGTAGGTTGTACGCAGGTACGTCTGGAGCTCTAATATTGTACGAGTGGAGAGCGTATATCGCCCTCTCCTGTAGACAGGTGCGCAACGTGAGTTGAAAGGAAATTTGGAGGATAGGTGGAGCGCACCTGCTCTTGACCAACCACCCCTTCGCGACAAAACTGCCGAGAGTTGCCTCCGCCTGCGACTTGGTCATGCTGCTTGTCTTCAAAGAACCGACCTCGCGCAAGGCCGCCAAGGAAGAGACGCAGAAGGACTCGTTGGGTGCTAGCATAATTTGCTCGATCTAGGGTACATTTCGTTAAGAGAACCGCAAGCACAACTTTCAATATGACGCACCACGGCCTTAAAGTACGCAATCTCGAGCGCACTATACTCAGTAGCCATCTGAGCAATCTCGTCACCTTTGCGGTTGACCTAGAGGCAGCACATCCTTCTATTGATTGTTTCCGCTATATCAGTCGGAGAAGAACGCACCACAGCATAAACCTCCTTCCCACTAATCTCGTCATTCAAATGAGCGAACTCAAGGTCCAGGGGATTCAGGGCATCGTTGATCTTCGTGACGAAAGCGTCCCAAGAAGCCCTGTCGCCGCGATATTGGATATCTAAAGACTCGTTCGCGGCTAAGGATTAGCAAATTCCCATGCGAATGCAGTTCAGCAGGCGAGCGCGGGAGGAGTGTGGCTGAGCTGCGTACTTCTGACAGCCTCTATGCACTTCTCCCAGATCTTCGCAGCGAGTTTCTGGGAGAGTATGCGTCGCGAGAGAATTGCTTGCAGAAAGAGCTTCTGGACGTCGTTGGAGGTGATTGGCATGGTGGGTGGAGGACGCGTGCAAAGCAGAAAGACTCAGACGCGTCTAATGGCACGCGTCGCGACGCGTCCTACAAGCATTCCCACGGGGGCGGACAATTGAAGTCTAAAAGAACGAATGACGCAAGACCACACTCGCTCGGGCTGTGCACATTATATACTTCCATCTGAGTGGTTTACCAGGTTGAGCTAGCAATTAATCCAGGGGGGGTACATGTAAGCTCGTGAGTCGTGAATATCTCATCCAAGCCATCGTAACGTATCCACGTCCATAACCAGATCGTCATTTGTGCGTACGCCGCCGACTCCTCCCAAAGTCCATCGTCCCACGCCTACGGCTTCGGCACCCTCAATGTTTTGCTCACCATCGCCGCCGCCCACAGCGCGAACACAAGCGCGAATGTGTGCACCTCTCCGTCACCCCCTGCCTTTCCCCACAGCGTAATAGTGCCGAATGGGATGCCCTGCTTCCCCTCGATCCAGCCCTGCTTCGTCCAGTACGAGAGGACGGCGACCAGCCCGAGAGAGGACGGGATAGGGAGGCCCTCGAAGTACTTGGACTTGCCCTTGGCGTCCTTAGGGACGAGCGCGACGGTCGCATTGAAGCGCGCAAGGCGCGCGAGCCCGCAGCATACAAAGCCGGTGAGGACGACCGTATCGAGGTATGTCCGAAAGCCCACAGCAAACGCGAGTAATGCTGGCGCGACGCCGAACGAAACCTGTGCGCGCGCGGACAGGAGACGGGAAGGCAGGGAAATGCACGGGCGGAAGAGGGGTAAAACGCGGTGTTAGGATGAACAGAATTCACGTGTCTGGAGTACACGCACCAGGTCGGCAAGACTGTCCAACTCCTGACCCAACATACTTGACTCATTTCTCCAGCGCGCGACCGTGCCGTCCATGAAGTCGAACAATAGCCCGGCAAGCGGGAACACGAGCGCGGACCAGAGGTAGTCTTCGTCATTGGTAACGAGGTACTTCGCCGACATGAACACGGAGAAGGACCCGCATATTCCGTTGGCAATAGTGATGAGGTCGGCCAAACGGAAATTTCTGAGACATAACAGCCGTTAGCATGAGCAAGCCACGAAAGCAACGCGAGCGTAGACCTGCCTGACAAGGGAGAAGTGGCCTTCTGTTTCGTAGAACTGCTGTAATGCGACCTTCTTGGAATCGTCCTCAGCTTGCTTGGCACCATTTGCGGGCGCGGTATCGTTTCGTCGCTTGCTCATGGTAGAAAATACCTCTGACTGAAGTGCGTGAGGTTGGAGATGAAGGGGGCCAGTCGGGCTGCGGGAGGGGTGGCAGTCGGGGTGAAAGGTGGATCTGCCCGCCAGAGCCACACGCTGCATGGCGTCACGCGACAACGCTATACGCGCAATGAGGGGTTAGGGTCATCCACTCCCTTGGGTCGACACCTCGCGGCAAACGGGATAGCAGAAGACATGGTAGCGATACAGTAAGAGAGCAAAATACACGAGCAGAGCGAGAGTAGACAACAAGTGAGAGAGCAGTAAGAAGCACCCGGCCATACCATATTCCGTACCTGACGACACCGCTTAGCCCATGACTACATCCCCGTCTGCCTCCTTCTCCTCCTTCTTCACTAGTTCGCGACTCCGGGCTGCATACTGATTGGGGTGCGTCACGCTCTCGCCTCCGCCGATGCCCTCGTTCTTCTTTACGCCCTGCTGCGCGTGCGTGATTTCGAAAACGCGTGTGCAGGCAACGTGGTAGTGCTTCGCCTTGACTAGGGACATGATCTCCGGCATGTCCATCGAAGACAAACCATGGTCGCCATACATTGTTAGGAGGGCTGACTGTAAATTTTCCGGGGCGAAGTGGATGTAAGGGCATCCGTGGTTGTCTTCTGATGATCCGCTTCCACCCATTATAATTTGCTGACAGCTGTATTATTCGGGTGTTCAGCTACCCAGGACACTCATAGTATAAGGTGGGAGAAGCGAACCTCTTGGCAGCATAGTTGGCCCTTTTACCCTCCAGACCATATGAATGGCGGATGTTATATCTATATTCCTTGTTGAACTTGTCGTCTGTAATATCGGCGCGGCTGAATGCCTTTCGCCAGAAGGCGATAGCCTCGTCTATGGACAGGCCGAGGACCTACACACGAACTTAGCATGAACTAACATCCCGAGACAATGATCAATACCTTGAGGAATAGGCCATATTGCAACCGGCCAAAATGCTTCAAGTGCTTGTCTTTCCTCAAGGCCATGTGCAGGTTGCGCATGCAAGCCGGGAAGTGCTTGTACGCCATCTCGTCGATCATTTCCGCTGTCAGCGTACCGTCGGGGGCGCCATCCGCGCCGGACCATTCTGACGATACGCCTGCCTGGAAGCCGCGCGACAAGTTGTCGAGGATAGGCACGAGCCGTGTGTCCTCATCGAGCCTCGGGAGGGCCTTGGCTGTTGCCTCTAGGGCCTGGTCCAAATGCAACTTGAACTCCTCAAACACAATTCCGGCCTGTTCCACAGCGGGAACATAAGCCATGCCGCCCTGCAAGATGACCTTGCGTTTCTCAACCAGATCTGGAACCCTGGTCCACTTGACCTAGAGGAAGGTTAGTGAGATACTCTTGGCCTACGATGTGTAAACATACCTTGTAAAACCGTCCGGACGGCGGATTGCTCGAAGACGGATCAAGGTTTTGGACTTCCTCAGGCGAGGCCTGCCAACGGTTCAGTTAAACAGCTCGACGAGGACGTTATAAGGGGACACACCATAACCCAGTTGAAATCTCTCGAGTTCAAAAACGACTCCCGACCCGCACCCTGAGTTTCCTCATATCTGATTCTGAAAAGAGTCTCCTCAGCCTTAACAAAACGGCGGCGCAAGTCCGGTCTATGTATCCGTTAGCAAATGAGTACACTGTCCGAGTAAGAACAGGGGCACGCACGTCCTGCAGAACGCGAGCCTCAGCACGAAATGCCCGATGTGATCTTTCCTGCGCTGGGCCTGGACATCCTTGCCTTTGCCCTCCGCGTCGTTAGTGTTGAGTGGAAGATATTTCTCGCATATTGTCGCCATGTGCTTCCCCATCTCCTTGAAAGACCGATTTCGCGCGAAGCAGGACTCGATCTCTGCGAGCACACGAAGGCGGTCCAGCGCTGCCACCTCGAACTCCTCGATACTGATGTCCTCTAGCGGTGGCTTGTCATAGCTTCCATGGTGTAAGAGACGTGTCAGCCTAGCTGCAATTCGGTAAGAGGAGCGCGTTATACTAACAAGTTCAGCTGGTGGGGATACTTGGAGCCAGGATATAGATCGACTTGTCCTTTGAAATCCTTGAAATTAGACCGTCTCTCCGAGCGTGTTTGCATGGCGTTTACAAGGGGTAGTAAAGATGGAAAGGCAGATAATGAGATACGTCGGGGGTGGAGGTGAGTGAACAAGACGCCACTGCCCCGCTTCGACGCGTCTGGGGAAGATTGGACGCGTACAGTCACATGTGACATCCGCGACGTGATGTGTCAGTCACATATGTTGTCACGCGGAGAACATTGGCGCTCGTGGTGGATTTCGTATTTTCAGACGTGTGGGTGTCGCATGTGAGTGCTTTAGCACGTACATATAGACAAAGGGAGAGGATAAACTACGAAAGGCAACATGTACGATATCAAAGGCACAGAGAGCTGGACGACTAGACGATTCCTGACAGACATGGGGTAAGTTCCGGAGCCGGACGAGGGAGGACAGGGGATGCAGGACACGATGGCCAGCGTACGGGGGCGTTATCACGCGGGCGAAAGCGACGCGGGACAAGGACAGCAGTTGAATGGTCAGGCGTACGTGAAATTGTATATGCGTGCGTGCGTGGCGGGCGGTAAGACACTAATGGATGGACAATGAGGGTGGAGGGTGGAGAACAACGTCCGGCGTGACAGGAACAAGCACTGCTGCCCTATTGGAATTAAGACACAGATGTGGGTGGTAGCTCGCAGAATGAAAAAAAAATTCAAGGCCCGTCCGCCGCAGCATGGCCGCGTGGTGCGACAGTATCGTCCAGGCTCTTGTGCGCTTGTAGGTCTCGCAATACGGTAGGGTCGACTAGGAAGAGTGAAAGCGAAGGGTATATGAGCTGTGTCTATCTATCGCTCGCATAAGGGGCGTGATGCAGTTGCGTACCAGGTAATGCACTCTTCCGCCGAGAGTGCAACCCGCCTGGGGATGGGTGCTCCGCACCAACCTCGGGGAATGGGGCCTAGAGGTACTCGAGCGTAGCGGGGGACGGAGGAATCTTATGTCAATAAACGCAATCCTCGGATCACGCTCATTCTCCAAGGGCAACTGTACGCACATCCATCCCCGGGTCCGCCATCGGCACGCGCTCGATCCCTGACTCGTCCAGCTCGTTGAGCGGGCCCTCGGCATCGATCGAAACTGCGTTCAGATCAATGGACAGGTCCATGATGTCGAGGTCCTCCACGGGCGGGGGTGGGGGTGTTGGCTCCACATCCACATATCCCGCTGGCAGATGACCATCACAGTTCTGAAGGGCTTTTTCCCGCAGTTTCTGCCACTCCTCGTATCGTGAAAGCGCATGTTGCCGCTCGCTGTATGCCGTATAAGCGTATTGTATAGCTTCGATTGATAAGACTTACTCAAGTTTGCGCTGCTTGTAATGTTGCATGACTTCGTCGAACAAGTCGGGGTTGATCTCCATGAACAGCTTGAGGGCGTTGTACACGAGCGCATGTATTGTCCTACAGACCGCCGACTCAGCGAACCATCATCTGCTGCGGGTCGGGGAGGCTCACCTGTTCCAGTGTGATCTTGAGTTTGTGTACAAGGCGGGGAAGACAATGGGGAGGATGACAGAGAGGTTGTCGCTCATCAAGTTGACGATGTATTCGTTGTTCCAGTACATCAGTGCCCGTTCAGCGACTTGGAAGTGCTGGCTGTTGATGCAGCGTGCGAGTTGCTGGAACAAGGGTTCCTGGATTTTCTGGAATTCTGCGGGGTCGATGACATCGAGGACCTCCTCCATTTCGCTAAGGAACATGACTTCTTTGGGCGAGTTCACCTTAGGCCAGTACTTGAGAAGACCCATCACGACATCCTCGGCGAGAGTTGCATCCTTCTCCAAAAATTGCACGACACAGTATGCCAGCTGCGGATGATACATCGACAAACTCTTGACCTTGTGCAGAGGAATGAGGACGCGCATGAGGAAGGTCTTGTGTTCTTCCTTGAGGGGAAGTGCAAAGCCATTGATGATGGATCCGAGGATTTCCAGCAACTCGGCGATGCCATTATGGCGCTCCGTCTCGTAGATGAAGTGGAAGAACACGTTGTTGATGCTCCGTCGGATTGGCGCACGGAGGTTGAGGAACTTCCCATATATCCGGTGAAGGGTGGTCTTCAGGAAGTCTCGCTCGCGAGGGTCTTCCGAGTCAAACAGCTCGAGCAAGTTGAGGACAAAAGTCTGGTCGATGTATCGTTTGGCGAGATTCGTGTTGAAGTCTGGGCTCTCCACGAAACGCAGGAAGAATTCGTAAACGATCTTGAGGTGAGGCCAGGCAAGTTCAAGCACGGGTTCGTCTTCCTCGGGGTCAAACGCATCGCCAGTAGGGTTAACAGGAGGGGGTATAGAACGGAAGAGATTGGTGCCAAACTGGAGAACATTGATAATTGAATCCGGTGGAAAAGGTTGATTCTGCGTACCATTTTGACCACCTCGGGGTATATATTCTCCGTGATCACACCCCGCTGGGTCGTGATGTATTCCAGCATCTCGTGCAGTGTCTGAGTCTTGATCTGCTTTCCCTTCAGTTCGGCGTTGGCGTCGTTGAAGTCGAAGACAACAGCGCATTGGTGAAGCTTTTTGATAAAAAGCTGGGGGCGCTCGGTAACCGGGGTTTCTGAACAACAAAGATATAGAAGTAGGATTGGGACCAATGCAAAAGGGACGGACCGTTGAACGGCGGCAGCCTCTCAATCTCGACCCGCTCGTTTACAACAAAACGACTGCTCCGCTGCTTCCGTGGTGGCTTGCCAGTTATAGGAATGGTGTCCTTGGGGGCCGGACGAAGACCGCGATTCGCAAGAGACACGGCGCGGGGTGGGGTAAGGGGTCCGGTACCATTGTCACCACCCAACCTGTCTTCGTTTGATGCATCGGGGCTAACGACGACAATGGGAGGCGCAGCACCAGCAGGGGCAGTATATCTACGATCTCCGGCGGCGCCGGTAGCACCAACACGGCCAGCAGCAGCGGATGCGGATGATCCATTGGAGGCCGGCAGTGCATGGTTACTTGCGTTAGACAAGTGGGTCCCCGGAACTTGTGTGGGGGGTAGCGGTTTGGCGGAATTTGGTGGAGGGGGCGGTGGAGCAGCAGCAGCTGCTGCTGCAGCCGCCGCCGCCTTGGGATCCTTACTCTTGGACGAGGTAGAATCGGTAGAGTTCTTTCTACCAAGCTGAGAGAAGCGAAAGTTGAGGATGAGCGGGCGGGTGATAACCAAAAGCACGGACCTGGCTGACCTTCATCTTGAAACCCTTCATGGTGGGCAGTGGCTGCGTCGACGACGGTATGCGTGTGACGGTCGACGAGCGTGGCGGTGGAGAAGAGAGGGAGCGGATGGGTGCTGGGAAGGTGTTTGGGGCGGCCTCCACTGCCAGGATCGATGAGCAGCGAACCTGTGGTGACGGTCACCGTGACCTTACGTGACGCGACGGAGATCACGCGCTGCGACGCGGGCGGGCGTGACAGCCGGATCCCAGTCGGGGACCCTGGTCTGCTCGCGACCGTCTTCTCTCCTTTCCCCCACCTCCCTACCGCCTTCTCGACAGTCTGCATGGCCGGTCAGTCGTCCCCCACTCCTCCCCATCCCACCCCGCCCGCTCACCCCCGTCTACAGCGATATACACCGTATATACCTCCCCGAACCATCCGCCCATTCCAAACCATCTCCCTACTCTTATAGTTACCCCGCACGGTGCGTCTTATCTGGTGGCGTACTGCGCGATCTCACTCCGCGTCCACAGGCCAGCCGAGCAATATCCTCTACTCGTATTTGCATACCAGCTTCGTACGCGAAACACCCCCACCGCTTTCTCACCAGTTTCTCATCTCTCCGATTAGAATGCAGAGAACTACCTCTTGACGCCTTCCCCGCAAGGCGACCTTTGCGTTGCGAAGCTCTTCCCTCCTCGACCGAACGCTAGTAACGGAAAGTCCACCGCTTCAGACCCGGGCCACGCTTCCTCCTCTTCCTCCAAGGTTGTTCGCTGCGAGGCGTCGCGCAACCTGAAATGGACGATCACGAATACCGGCGTTCTCTCTCCGATCTATAAACTGGCTCTGCCATCGCCAGACTCTGGCGACCTCCCACTCTTCCAGATATCCAAACCCAATCCGAACGCCCAGTTTTGGAGCATGTTTTACTTCGCCTACGCCGGGCATAACATCCCGCCCAAGCGAATTGAGTTCGGCAAGATCCAAAAGAACCCGCCTGGGCCCAACGGGGGCGGCACGAGGATCAGCATCACTGGAAAGACGGCAGAGGAAAAGGCGGTGTGGCAGACACTTGGAGAGGGAAACGAGGATTGCGTCGAATGGGTAGTTCTCTGCGCAGCATTGAACCTGCTCGAGTAAGGCTTCCAGTCATTCTCGCGCAGCGCCTGCTGTCTCACCTTTACGTCTCGGCTCTCAGCGACGAAATTATCAAGGCTGCAGAGAAGAACCCACCTCCACCCGGCGCTCCTGCCTCGGCACCTCCCCCGAACGCCCGCCCTGGCCCGACCCCAGTCGCTCTGCGCGACCCCGGCGTCGGCGGTGCCCCGCCGCCCCAACGCTCCAACACAGCTCCAGGCGCACCCGGCGGTCCCATGCGCGGCGGACCTCCCCCGGGACCCCCGCTTATGGGAGGACCTCCTGGCCCCGGCGGACCTCATATGGGTGGGCCTCCAGGTCCTCCACACATGGGCGGACCCCCTGGACCGCCACATATGGGTGGTCCCCCCGGCCCTGGTCCCCGCGGCTCCCCGATGGGCATGCCCCAGGGCATGCCGCCTCAGGGTATGCCGCCGCAGGGTATGTCACCTCAGGGTATGCCACCTCAAGGTATGCCCCCGCCGCAGGGTATGCCGCCCCAAGGCATGCCACCCCACGGACGAGGTGGTCCTCCTGGCCCAGGATACGGCGGCCCAATGCCACCGGGGGGCTTCGTTGCCCCACCCGCAGGGCGCGGGTTCCCGCCCGGCCCTGGGGGTCCCCCGGGCCCCGGAGCCCGCCCTGGGATGCCTCCGAACCCCTACCCGCCCGGTGCGCGCCCAGCGCCCCCAGCTGGCGCTGCTCCCCCGGGTCGTTTCTGATCGCAGGCGTCCCTACGATCGCGCTCATTCATCGTCGTAAATGTTCAGAAGGGACAATCTCACGGACCAGGACTCTCGCAGTACCCATCCCGTCTCTCGTGGCATCTCCCACCCTCTACGAATTCATCGGGCTAATTGCGGCAGACCGCCGCTCTCGCGTACGACTTTCTCCCGCGCCGTTTGGATATTTTTCGGCCAGAATCCCTTCGTCCTCTCTCCCTACTTCCTCCGCCCGCCATATTTTTGTCTCTTTCCTACTCTCCATATCTCTCTTGGCAGTTTTCCTCTCCCAGGACCCCGCTCCACCTGCCGCCTCCGCCGGGTTTGTTGGGCCTACGACCCTTCTTGGTGCTCCCATTACCCTTCCGTACATATTCAAGTCGTGTGCTTGGTCTCGGATCCTTCCCTCTCTTATCCGTATCTCATTCTCAGATTCTGTTGTATACTCTTGGTGACGCCTACGACGACAGGACTCAGCAGGCTGGGATGATTGAGTTGGCGGCGAGTGGCGGGGTGGTAGCAGTAGCCGTAGTAGCAGTTCGAATTGTCGTGTACAATAAATGCGCCGCAAAGTTCCTTCCCAAGTTCCGTTCTGCGTGTGAGTCTCAAGGTTTTGCGATTGTCTCGACAGACACCTAGACCAGGACGCAATCGTGTGTTCCACCCCGCGAACCCCGTACGTGGGCCTACTGGCAGGACAGTCCGGTGTTGATTGACGTTGAACTTGAGGACGATATTGATACCCCACACCCGTTCCAACAAGCCCGGTGCACGGTGTAAGTACCCCGGGTAACTGCTAACAGCGCCTCTCCACCGTACTATTTTTATTTTCTCTGTAGACGAAACCCGGTCGGTGTACATGACTCATTTCCACTCGGCCAATATTGGGCGACAGGGACTCAATTTGCCTTCCGAGTCGCTTCCTCTCTCCTCGACTAGGGAGAATGTATATATGCATCGGAGGAGACTGTATCTGGAGTCGGAATGACATGGAAACATCAGAGAGCACAGGCTGTGGGGCTCGAGCTCACGCAAGATCTATGAAAGGGGAGGAGATGCGGGGGGAAGGGGGGGTGAGAATTCTGAGTAACAGGAAGAAATGGGATAGACGGAGGTGGTCTGAAGACAGGTGAAGACAGACCCATCATGCCATGTGGTGGAGGACGGTGTACGTTGACGGTGGATGGCAGAGACGCAGATACTGAGCATGTGGAAGGAGAATGGCTGTTGGCAGCGATTGGCAGACGGTCGCAGCGGTCGTCACTGCTTAGCAGCAGCAGATCGAGATGATGCGCAGAATAAATGCACCAAAAAGTTCCTTTCCGAGTATTACTGTTACATGTGCGTGTGCTACCATCCATTCTCCCGCCGTTACGAGGGAGACTACCGGAATGGTCGTGAAGAGCGTGAACCAAGATGAAATTGAGCGGGAAAAGGAGAAATAAAAGAAGCATCAATAGCCATGAGCGTAAATGTAAATGTGCGCAGAGACGCAGTCGCTGCTGCGGTCAAGATCCGCTGCCTGTTGACGGCGGGCGACGATACGTCGCCGTCGTTGCTCCCCTCACTGCTTGATGAGCTTCTGGATGGCGTCCATGGACAGCGCTGCGAAGGAAAATCCCGACGATCGGCGTGAACATCAGAAATGAGCGCTGGAAAGAAAAGTGAGGAGATGGTGCTGTGCACAACTCACACTTGGGGCGCTCGATCGGCAGGCCCAGGGCTGCGGGAGAAAACGGCGCGATGAGCGACGGGCGGGTCGTAGTCGTGCTCGGGAAAACTTACCGCGGGACCACACGTACTGCGTGAGGCAGCCCAAAGCTGTGAAGAAGGCAGGTCAGTGGTGATGCGGATAAGTCGCAGAGATCTCATAAGGTGAGTGCTACTTGCCTCTCGACACGCCGAAGATGACGGTGTAGTACTGCAGGGAGAGACACATTTGTAAGCAACATGCGGTGAATATGAAGATCCAGTCACTGCCCACCTTGAACTGCGTGAAGCCGTAGTGGTAGAGCACGCAACCAGAAGCCGCGTCAACGTTGGGGAAGGGGTTCTTGGTCTTGCCGTGCTCTGTCAGGACGGCAGGCGCCACCTCGTACGTCTAACAATCTCGCGTTAGCTCCACGAGCTATAGGAGAGCGAGCCATGCACACCTTCTTGACGAGCTGGACAATCGGGTCAGCCAAAAGCCCGGGGCGAGTATCGCAGAACTTCTGGAGAGCGATGAAGCGCGGGTCCGGGCTCCTGAGCACACCGTGACCATAACTGGGGATGGTAAGTTAGCTCTGTTGTAATGGCACGTGTGCTCCACACATAATACACTCACCCAGGGACGACCTGACCACTCTTCAACGTCCTCCAGAGGAAGTCCTTGATGTTGTCGTGAGTGATGTTGTCCCCGAGCTCCTTCTGCATGTTCATCTGCCAACGGAGGACCTCCTGGTTCGCCAGCCTGTTGCACCGTCAGGTCCGACAAACTCGGAGATGCAAGAGGTTCCATACCCGTGGAGTGGTCCGGCAAGAGCATACAATCCGGCCGCATACGACAGGTAAGGGTCGGACAGCGTGGAACCAACGAGGTCTGGAGAAGACAATCAGAACCTAGAACTCGAAGGGCGGAAATAATGCGCACGAGAGGTGTGGGCGGACGCATTCCCGCCCTCGTGATCACCGTGAATGGCGATATACAGGCGCAGGTACTCGGTCAGGTCGTAGTTGTCGCCGTAGCCAAGCATGTTCACATAGTTGCCTGTCACAAAAAGGTTAGTGCGCGGTGGCGTTGTGGGAAGATGCACGTCCACTGACCGACGAGGTCGAGGTCCTTGTTGACCTTCGGAATAGGCTTTCCGGGGTTGTAAACGTTACGGTAAATGCGCGCAGCCAGGGCGGGGAGTCGCGCGAGTAGATCAAGGGAATCCTCGAGCGCGTACGTCCAGTACTCGCTCTTCTTGATGCCGCGCTCGTACGCGGCCTGGAACTTGCTCTCGTGGTTGAGCGCAGCGACACCCATGCCGAGCTGGGTCATGGGGTGCAGGGTGGGCGGGAGCCTGCACAAGAGTGAGCTAACTGGAGCCAAGACAGAGAAATAACGAGTCCGATGCCACGCACGAGTCGATCAGCTTCTCAATGTACTCTGGCAGGTCGCCCTTCTCCGCAAGCTCACGCGACAGTTGACGGGTCTCGGCTTCAGTGGGGACCTTGCCTGTAAGGAGGAGCCAGAGCATACTCTCGGCGATCACCTCCTTTCCTCCAGGGGCAGCGGGGAGTACCTCCTGGCACTCGGGGATGCTGAGGCCGTGGAATCGGATACCCTGCTGCGCGTTGAGCGTGCGGCGTTAGACCCCAGCGACCGAGAGCACAGTACCTCGTTGGGATCGAGCACCGACGCCTCCCAGAGCATCGACTTGAGACCCCTCATTCCCCCAACAACGTGCTCGACCTGTTCCGCGGACATGCGTTGGCGATGAGGAGGGTTACTACGATAGGGATACACACCTTGACATCGCCGAGAACAGCTTGCCCATGTTCAGTTTTCTGGACGCGGATGAGAACGAAAAGGCCGGAGACGGGAGAACCACGCGATGACATACCAGCTGCTTAAGCTGGAGCTGCTTCTTGGGAACAACTTCCTCGAGAACCTCTCTCACAGTCTAAAGACGACGGAGGTCAGGGCACGGGCGGCGACACAGACGAGACGAGGGCACGGGGACCTTGGTGGACGCAAAACGCCTCTGTGCGAGGCCGCACGAGAGGCGTTGGGCAGTGGCCGAGCTCGTCCTGAACATGAGAGGAGGTGGGGGGATGTTGGTTAAGTGGAATGCGGGGTAGGAGTGCGGGGTAGGGCCTGTGCCCCGCATTCTTGCGGACTTTCATATGCGCCTGTGCGCGTCTGGGCCGTCGCGCCCCTCGGCCGCACTCACCTGACCGGCTACTCACCGGGACAGTCCTCTTGTTCCCCGGCGCGGGATTTGAGCGGAACACACGAATCCAGCCACGGACCGTGCGCTTCCCTGGTCACGCGCACACCCGGCCTTTGCCGGCCACGCGATTAGGTAAGAGGCGTCGGACCAGCGCCCGCCAGCTGCCACGCGAGCGAGAAGAGCGAGACGAGATCGTGTAGAGTGTGATTCGTGTCACCGCCAGTTTGCCAGCAGATCGCACGCGCGCCTCCCGCCCGCCCACAGCTTGTCCCCGTCCAACCCCCCGTCGCTGCCAGCGATGGCCTCCGTCCTCGTCCCCGTTCTCTATGTCTTTATTGTCTTCGGCTCTCTCATCGTCTTCAGCTCCTTCTACCGCCGACGAAATGCGCGTACGTGCCAGACCCACCACTCTGGGTTCTAGTATGACGCACCGCTAACATTTAGCCTACGATCATAGGCAAGGTCTTCGAGCCCTACTTCCCCCAGCACACCGAGCGCGATGTCTACTTCTCCCTCCTCCAAATGTCCGACCCGCCCGCCCCCGAGACCCTCCTCAAGGCCGCCCTCGTCCGCCGCGCCATGACCGACGTCACCCGGATCATCCGCCTCCGCGAGGACAAGCCCGCGCTCCAGAACCTCCTCCAGAAGGGCTCCATCGGCGACGACCTCTGGAACAGCCTCCTCGCCGCAGAGAAGGAGCTCGAGGCTGAGATCCTTGAAGTCGCCGCAGAGGCCAACGCGTACGTCGAGGGATGGGGCAGTGTCATCTTCCAGACCGCGACCGAGATGATGCACAACGAGAAGATGCGCACGCTCGTCGAGCAGATCCCCGCCATCCGCGCAGAGGCTGGTACGTCCCCTTTGTCCCCGTCGCAGCATATACCCGGGCGCGGTCTGAAGGAGCGTGCCGCAGAACGCAAATACGGAAAAATGCCACTCCCTAAGCTCACCGTCGAGCACGCACCGCCCACGCCCGCCAGTCCTGACTCTGCATCATCCACACCATCGACTCCCGCACGTCCCGTAACACCCGTGTCCGCCAAGTCCAACGGGCTTGCTCCCGACAGTGCTACATTGAGTGACAGCGAACGTTCGGCGTCGCCCACGTCACCCCGTTCTCCCTCGAAGTCGGTGAGCATAGATTCTTGCCGTGTATTCCGCAATACGTGTAGATTCTATGTTGATTTGAGTCTCCATCCAAGAAGTCGAAGAAGCGGAAGTAGCTATGCACGTGATAGTTGTGGTCGTGATTATTTCCTCGTCGTTATTCATACCAGGCAATACGATTGGGGATGGTGTACACTCATTTACGCGGGCCGTTATACAGTGTGAGAAGCGGTAGGAAAATCGGAAACAGGAGAAGTACATGTGAGACTAGCAGAGGAATGCGACTATCGAGACGAAAATGACACAGCGCAGTGGAGCAGCGGTGGGCGGCTCGCACGGGTAAGTAGTCCATTATCCACGGATGACGATAGCCTTCTCCCCTGCCCCTGTGCGGGTCTTGCCGGACTTGTCGACGTGGTCCAAACCAAGTACGTCTTCGGGCGCAAACTTGTGGTCGTAGATCGTGTCATCTGTGTAACTAAGGTGAGACACGACGCCCAACTGTGGGCGGGAAACCACGCACCGTCTTCAATGTATGAAGGCTGCTTGAATGTCGCGACCTGGATGAGTGCGAAGCGGTACTTAGCGAAGTCCTTGTCCGACACGCCTATTCGCGCTTGGAGACGCTTCTTCGTGTCGAAGAACTTCTCAGTCTGTAGGCGGGGACGTCAGGAAATTCCGAATGGATAAAAAACTACAAAGGAGCATGACGAGGACGCACCGGCTTCACCACGAACCGGAAAGGCACGCCGTGCGTCCGCGACACTTCTTTCGAGAAGTGGAAGACGCTGATGACTTTGTCTGCCTCGTCCGCTTCCAGCTCTTCCCGCGGGATTTCCTACAGGTCGCCGTCGGTCAGCACGATCACTCTGCAAGGCATAGAAACGGAAGGTGCGGAAGGCGCGGAAAGTGCGGAAAGTAGTAAAACACGGCCGAACAACCACAGTCGACGGCCGACCGCGCACGCGAAATGAAGATGAGCGAAAAAACAGCTGCATTACCTCGGCGTACAGCTCGACCGGGTCCGGGATGTTGCCGATCATCTCCGAGCCGGTGAACTCCTTCTGCGTCTTGCCGTCCTTGGAGACCTCAAACACGCGGATCTTGTTCGTCCCGCTGGGCGTGAGCTTGACCTGCTTCGAGAGATCCGTCGTGAGGTCGTGCACCGCGCTCGTCTTGGGCAGCAAGAAGTTGTGTGTCGACTCCTCCTTGTTGTGGATGCCCGTCCAGGCGACCTTGAGTGAGCGCTTCGTCTCGAGCTCGACGATCGACACTTCGAGCTTCTCATACAGGATGACCGTCGTCTGCGGGCTTCCGTAGTTCGCAGGCTGCATGATCTCTTGTATGCTCTGGTTCAGCGATCGCTTGAGGACTGCCTTCGCGGTGCCGTTCGTGGTGTGTGTCGTTGTAAAGCGCAGCTTAATTGGGTCCCAGCTAAGCCGCTCTCCGACCTTCGCGGACATCTGAGAGTGGGAGAGTGAGTATTCAGACTTTGCCCAACGCCGTTTAAGTGTACGTACCGTGTCGTAATTCTGCTTCTTGCTAAGCGTGAGGTGGAATTCTGGGTGGTCCGCGTCCGTCTCCTCATACTTCGGCCTAAACAGGACCATGACTCGGTTCTGGAGGAAGTCGTAGTATTGAACGGGGTTAGAGTACAGGCCCTGTGTCTCATAGTCATGGAGCCTAAGGGCGGTCAGTGATAAAATCTTTTGCAAGGTGAAGGGTACGCGTACTCTTTCTCGGCCATGTCCACTTGGAAGCAGATGATGTCACCGTCCTGGATCTCGCTCTGTGTGAAAGTGAGTTTGGGCTTCATGAGCTCGATCATGCCAGGCTTGATTTCCTATTGGACAATGGATTAGTTGGTAGTTATACGGGCGTAAATATGGGTCTAACCTCGTAGAGCTTGAGTGGGGTACCAGGCGTCCATCGCATACGCTCATTGATCAATGGAATAAGGTCCGACACCTTGTTGGCTCGCGGAACGTACACCTTGCCAACACCGGTAAGCTTCTGGTTCGCGATGTCGAAGTGCTTGAGGAAGATCATGATCGAACCAGCAGGCATCTCAGGCTGGACAAAGGTAGTATGAGACGCAAACTCCGATAGTCTTCTAATGTCTAAGCTTACGTGTATGGGGTCGGGGATGACGTCGAGGTACAGCCGCAAGTCGTTCTGCTGCCTGACTGCCATGTTGTTCCGGATAACCTCAACGGCTACACGGACACATTAGCACGCGAACCCCCTCAATGCGCATGCGGGAGACGCACTGAGCTGGGGTTCATTCTCTGGAATATGTGTGTCGGGCCGGACGGTCTTGTTCTGTCGGTTAACCAAGACCCACAGCCGTACTTGGCTCTCAGGGAAGTTGAAGTGTTGGGCCACACGCGCTTTGAATGTGCTATACGACTCGCTCTTCAGGACGCGGAAGCTAGGCAAGTCGGTCGCGGGCCAATTCCTCTCATCGAACGTCGCGAGATCGAAGCCTTCGTGTTCGGAGAAGGTCTGGTCAGTGATGACCTTCGCCGTGAGGTAGAGGTGTTGTTCCTCGCGTTCACGCTTCTTCGCCTCCATCTGCAGGCGTTCCTCATCCAAGCGACGCTCTGACGAACGCGGTGAGTATGATATTGGTAATCACATAAACTGACTAAACTTACTCAGATGAGCGGGGGTATCCTCGTCCTTCCATGGGGCAAGCACTTCGTCGATGGCGCTCTCGCGGACGTACACCAACATGTAAGCGTTCGTGAAACGCTTCATGGCCCGTACTTGGTTGCGCTGCATCGGGGGGACGAGACCGATTAGAGCTTCACCACCGTAGTTCTCCTCGAGGACTTCGCGGTCCGTTACAGGCGTCACGCGATCGTCATCGAACTTGAGCCACCTCGTCTCCCGATCAGGCTTGATCAACGCAAAGTAGTGGCCACCGTGGAGGTCACCAGAGTGTACAAGCACACCGTGCAACTTGTAGACCCACGGCTGGGATTTATCAGCTGTCTCATCAAGGAATTCTCCTAGGTCGATCTCGAAGGGGAATTCGTGACGGTCATTGATCTAGAAAAGTGTGAGATTGATGTCAAAGGCACAATGAAAGTTCAGTACCTTAACCATAGCGTCGCGCTGAATGTCATATTCGAAGCGCTTGAGCTGTAAGTGCAGCACTGGCGGGAAGGACTGGAAAACAATGCCCTTCTTCGCCTCCTGCAGGCCATAGCCTTCAGCCATGTATTTGTTCTCGCCGTCTAGCGTTTCCACCGCGACGTAATCTTTGAAGGATTCATACAGGTTCTTCATGCCCTTCACGTTCAGTTGGATATCTTACCAGACAGGTTATTCTCTTTGTCTCATGCGCGAAGCAGAGGACCCTACCATTGAACTCCTCAATCCTGGAGGACTCGAAGTCGACGTTTACACATTTGATGTAACTCTTCATCTTCCCAACGAAGAGCTTCTGAATGGCACCCTCTGCTTTTGTGCCCTGTGGTGACCGTTAAAGGCGGTCCAGGACCCAGCTAGTGCTATATCGCACCTTCATCTTCATCTCTAATTTGTCCTGGAGTACACGGTTGAATTCTTGTACATCGTGCTGCAGGAAAGAGTCCAGCGACTTCCATCCGAATGACTTGGTCAACTCCGTAGTACCTTGCAAATTATGATGTTCATTTACTGGAAAATTCATCACATTACAACTACTCACCAACTGGTTGATCCGACGTCTGCAGATGATAGAAGACCCGTTGCAAGGCGAGTGGCACGCTCTCTGTTGGATGGTCCTCCTCCGTGGGAATTTGGTAAACGGCCTAAGGAAATGCTAAGCGGTGCATTAGGGTTCGAAGCTGACGCCATAGCCCACCTTCCTGAAATAACGTGTGCAATACAAGGACTGCAATAGCGAGTTCATGTAACACGTTGCGCCTTGATTCTTGAGGCCAACGTATCCCGTCTCCTTCTTCGAGTCGTAGCTAATAGCGAGTACGTCAGGCAATGATGAGTCAGGAACAAGGGGCAGCGTGGCTTACTTGACAAAGTTATGCCACAACACGCCAGTAGGATCCTCAAGGACGCGTACAAATACGCTCACTTCCGCTGCCTCATCCTCGATTGTAGGACGTGTGTGCCCATCCTGAACACTGAACAGCTTCCGGAGCTCACTAAAGCGCGTGAAACCCCAGTCACACTCCTCGGCAATGAAACGATGGTGTGCGTCTGACAGGAGGACGTGAGAAGCAGCTAGCTGAGAGGGGCATATCTGACATACGGCTAACGGTGTAGATGGTGGGGTCGTGAGGATTTGAGATAACCAAGGCGAACTGTGCGCATGCGTGCCACCCCTCGGGAGCGCGTTTAGGATCGGCGTAGTCCAAGTATACAGACACAGTATCGTTTGGAGGCGCATTGGAATTGCCGAAGGGGAAGAGGAGTATGCGCCTGCGCGCCACCGCTGAAGTGTGAGGATAGACTTAGCCGTGTCGTATGCTGGGCGTACCATTTGTGACCTCCACACTCGAACTCCGGGCTCGTTAGCTTCTTTTCCAGCTTCTTCCAATTGGCCAGCTTCCAACTGTACACCTTGAATTCCTTCACGTCGTGTCCGAGGTCGGGCATGTGCTTTGCTGCAAATGCTTCATCTGAAGGGACGGAGAACCGGTTATGTGAGCCGGACACGGGGGAATGACGCGTGTGCAACTCACGATCATTGACGGACACGATCTCCTCAACCTCCATGGGCGGGGCCCCGTTGGCCTTCTCATCAAGTGTGTCCATAGTATCGCTCTATGACGCACGTCGGTAAGACTCGGGCAAGACGCGAGACTGCAGGGACCGACCATGGCAAACGGAGAGGAGAATCAATCCTCTGGTGATGAAAGAATGTAGACCTGCTGCGGAAAGGGCGGAGAGGATAGCGGATAGCTAGAGAAAGGCGGATGATATGCAAGGAGGCAGCCTGCACTGGTCCCTCCACCCGCGCGGACGAGATTCTCGCCCGGCATCCGTGGGAGCGCCTTGCTTATTCCGGATTATGACAAAGCCTTCATAAGGCGTTTCTGCCTCTCACAGCCGCCGCCCGCCTTGTCCTCTTTTTTCTCAACCTTTCTCGGTCTCCCTCGTGTTCCCCTTTGGTGCCCCTGCGGCACATACCTATCTGGTTTTCAACCTCTGGAGAGCCGGCTGAAAATCTGTTGGAAGCCTCCTTCGGGGAGTCTTCCGGTATGTTTTCTGTCTCTCGACAATAACGGTGAATTCTCGTCCTTCATGGCGCGTAGATAGGACCTTTTGGACCTGCATCACACCACACGATCCTTAAATTGTCTCGACAGGGGGGCATCTGCCCCCACCAGCCTTTCCGCTGTCTACTGTCGTGTAATGAGTCAAAATCGTGTAAAATCGAGCTGCATGGGCAATGGTCGCTGTCGGCTCTGTTCTTGAGTCGGCGGTTGAGGTCTCCTCACATTCCCAGCAGCGTCAGCGGAAGGTTTCTCGGACCTCGTTGCTCCTGGAGCGTTGAGGACGTTGTCCAGTCCCCGTTTCGCACACATCTTTTCTTTATTACCTATACAGTTGTCTTGTGTTCGCCGAAAACTCCATGTAATGATCCGACACTTTAATCCATTGTCCTTCACGGACGTTTGTTTGCCACTTGCAGAGCCTCGTTGCATTGACCTGGACTGGACGCTTCACACGAAAACTGCGGCGAGGGTGCCTCCTGCCCGCCCCAAAATGCTGGGGGCAAATATTTGTGGACCGGCGTCGCGAGTTTACGCGCCGCCAGACGGAAGGGCGCGCGCATCACTGTGACTGAATCACAACTGCAAGCGCGTAAGGCGGCGATTAGGCCGTAGCACTAGCCAAGGCTGTCTGGAAGAGCGATGCTCGCTGCGGGAGACTGCGAAGCCCTGCACTTCGCTCGGGGACGATGGAGGTTGCTGGGCAACGGACACCCACCGAGGCGGGAGCGACGGCGGGCGGAGGGCGAGCGGGGGAATAGGCTGGGAATAGGCAAAGTGTGGAAATGAAGGGCGCGTTGCAGAGAGGCGATACGTAACAGTCCCCAAGTGGAACTCTGGTTCAAGGTCTCCGGCGGGTTTCTGCCTCGAGGCCATACTCCTTGAACCGCTTCTTCATTCTCTTCCGGTCACTCCCTACTTAATAACTCGGATCTGGGCCCGGTCGCTCCTCTCCCCCCTCTGCGCATCCTCCCGCCCTGCCATGTCCAGCCGTCACCATCGGACGCGCAAGGACGGCTATGGCTACTGGCCCACCAACGACTCCGACTCTGACCGCCCCCGCCAGACCATGGCTACCACCCAACGTCATAACGTCGACCAGCCCGGAGGCGCAGAGGCACCCCGCAAGCATCGCAGCTCTCGACGCGCGGACGCGGTAGAACCGCTTGATTCTTCGGCAGCCTATTCCCGACACAAGTCCTCGAGCAAGGACCGATCATCTAGTGCACAGTATTACGCCGTACCGCCATCCCCTAACCCCTCTGTACAGTATCAGTCTCAAAACACCGCATACGACCTCCGCGGGTATATCAAGAAGAAGTCAGACAAACGTAGCCCACAATCGTCCAACGAGAAAGTCAGCGCAGACGAAGCCAAACCATCGCGTTCTGGACATCAGAGCAAGCATGCTTATCCAGCCGCAGCTGCGTACGCCCAACCCGTCGCGCCATCCCAAGCCTACGCCGTACCCTATCACCAAACCATTCGTGACCACACAACCTCGTCCAAACCTCGTGACAGGGAGAAAGACCGCGAGAAATCCTCTCGTCGTGACCCCGAGGGATCTAGGACGCGCGAAGCACCGACAGAAACTAGTGAAGAGAGACGGCGGCGGAAAGAGAGGGAGAGGGAGAAGGAACGCGAGAGGGCAGAAGGGAGGGACCGTTCATCGAAAGACAGGTCAGAGCGGCATCGAGAGAGGCATAGGGATCGTGATGCTCGTCCAGCGGCGGATGCGCGACCCCCCGACGCGTCGAGCGCGTATCAAGCACCCTACACCCAAGTGCCCTCCTCAGCACAGAAGTCTGCAGACAGAGTCGCTGCTTATCCTGTGGGTCTCTCTGACATCATCGACTCCAAGTCGCTCCCCAGGGCTCACGCAGTAGCCTTCATGATTCGCGCAGGACTATGCTCGCCCGCCCTCCGCGCAACCACAGGCCACGTCGCACGCCGCTCCGGTCACATCTGCCGCTACTGCTTGGACAGGACTCACTTCCGCCGGACGGGGGGCCGCGGGCACAGCGCCGGAGTCGATCTATCCTTATGCGTCCGACAGGGACGATCCCCCACTTCCTATCCCTCCGCCGGACCATCGGCGCGAGAGGACATCTTCGCAACCCCATCGGTCACATCGGAATAAAACGTCACTGCAGCAGGCCGGGCAAGACTCGGGGCTTTCCAGCAGCGAGCAGGAACACTCCATAATGGAACGGGTAGGTTTGACGTGTTGCACGGAGCGGCGATCGATGGCCCTAATAATTCCACGATTGCAGCAGTCGCGCAGAGCGGAGAGGCACAACACGAGCCGTGACCAGGGAAGCATTCTCCAGCGTGGGTACTCATCCGGACCGTCCGGCAGCGAGAACGAGAAAGCTCCCACTATTCAAAAGGAACGTGTGAGTTTATTCATTTCCCGCGAGCTTCTTCTCGTGGCTCATCTGCCTCGCAGCACAAGCATAAGACACATGGGGAATCGTCGCGTCACAAACCGAAGAGCGCAAGCGTGGATGCACAGGCCATGCCCGGCCCTACTACGAGCCAGGAGATCGCAACTGCCTGGTATCAGCAGGTTTGCAGGGGCGGCTTTTTGTAACGGATGCGTGCTAACCAGAGCACGTCTCAGCACCGGCCTGAAACTTCGGCGAGGGCTACCGCGCCCCAAGCAGACGCTTTGCAAAGAATACCTAACGGCGTTCCCCTGTCTGCTGCGCCTGGAACCTCGTCTGCGCCTCATCCAGGCAAACCGGCCTTCACTGTAGGTCTGAATGCATCTCAGCGCACTACACCACATATAGTCAGTATTCGCGCTGGGCAGGGTCCGGCCGATCCTCAACCGCCACTAAGCAGTGCGCTGGCCAAAGTGCTCTCGGGGACGCCTCCTACTCGTTCTACGGACGTTGCGACCCAGCAACGTCAGCAGCAACCGATTCAATCGCATCCTGCGGGGTTTCCGGACGCGTCAACCGCAAATTACCTCTCATCAGCCGCTCAACCATCACATCAGCACTCCTCACAGAGTCACAACGCTTCGTATCAACGTCATACGGAATCGAATGGCGTATTGCCGGCAGCAGTGCACGGCGGTCAACACGGCGTCCCTGATGTGGTCGTTCGGCCTCCCTCAGCTGCTCCGTCTCATGCCAACCAACCTAACGCCCTCATGCCTTCGTCACAAGGTGCTGGCTCATCGTCAACACGGTATCAAGCACCATTGGCCGACCCGCGATTGGCTTCCACGCCTCATGCACAACTTGTTGCATACCTTCAAGCGGTCGAGCCATCTGCTACGCGCTCTGCTGGGCACCGTGGTGAGCCGGAGGCTCCCAAATCACAGTCGGCAGCACACGCGAAGGCACCCTCCCAAGATCTACCATCTCGTTTTCCTGTGTACGAGGACACTGCTGTGACACGTCCGTTGGCTTCGGGCACAGCTCAAGGATCTTCTGCTTCGCCCAAGAGGGGGCTAACATATCCTGGGGCCTCAGCTCCGGCGCCTATACAGCATGTTCATACCAACCCCTCCAACTACCGAGGCTACGATCCACGATCTCCCAAGCCGCCATCAGTTGCGACTATCACGCAAGACCCAGGGGTACAACGGCCCCAGGGTCATGTCTCGAGTTCTCCTGCCGTGGTTCCACTCACAGTGTCCGCAGGCTCTTCTTCAACCCCAAAGCACTCACCCTCTGTTCGCTTACAATCCCACCGCAACGGTTCTAACGACACGATCTCTCACGCCGCTCCTGCGAAACCTTCACCCAGTGGATCTTCCCAGCAGCATCTTCCCCACCGCACAAGTTCTGTTAGCTTGCAACCTCACGCCCCACGTTACGACAACGCTACGACATCTCGCCAACCTAACGGATCATACCCCGACCAAAGTCGATACCGTTCTGCAGCACAGGGATACCCTAATTCGCACGCTCCGTCTTCTTCGCCAAATGTAGTTCCACCTATTCATTCGCCAGCTTATAGCACTCAGACTCCGTTATCATACGATGCTCAGTATGGGCGTACACCGACTACTCCAGGCTATGGAAGTCAACATGGTCAAACATCTGCGTCTCACACGCAAACTCGAGGACAGTCTTCAGAGTTCGGCACGCGGCTCCCAGACCCTGTTCAGGCCGTGCCGCCTTCCAACGCGGTGCCTTATTCGCGAGGACCCCCTCGTTCTGCGCCTTCTCCTGCACCCACCGTGCGGCCTCCCAGACTGGCTGACGTGTCCTCGCCCTCTTCCAGAGTCCCACCCCCTTTGCACTCCGCGCCGCCTGTACCTATTCGTAACCAGTCATATCCTGTATCCAGCCCCAACTATTCCGCCAACAGTCCTTACCCTGCGTTTCATGCACGAACAACCTCTGACCCGCAACACCCCTCCAGAGGCGCGTATGCCTCCGCGAGCCTCCCCAGTCGGGGATATCTCCCTCCACGCGCCGCTCCCTCCGCCTCCCAGGACATCCTCCTCACGCCGTCATCTTTGGCGCCTTCGATGCTCCCGCAGACGTCGGCGCCCATCGTCCCCCTCTCGCGCGAGACCTCGAAGAGCACGATCAAGGAGAAAGATGGCAAGAAGAAGTTCTCCGTCTTCAACATCTTCCGCTCCCGCTCGTCTCCGCCCAAGGAACGCGAAGGCGACGAAGCACCGGCAGCACCGGCACCGACCAGGGAGAGGAGGCGCTCGCGCCAGCTCTCTCAGCCCACCCCGCCCGGGCAGTACGTACAGGTCACGAACTCCACCGGGAGGCCGCCCGCTGCGCCCGCCCCGCAGATGGCGAGCGCGGTGGCCGCCACGGTGACCGTGCCAACAGGCTCTCAAGACCCCAGGAGGATGAGCATGACGCGACGCATCGCCGCCCCCATTCCCGTCCACGCCGACGGGACCCGCAACGCTACCGGGAAGATGTTCACGCCCTTCCGCCTCCTGTCGAGGAGACACCGCACCGTCTCGACCGCCTCGGTCGACGCTGTGGACGGCACGGTGGTAAGCACCGCTCTTTCCCTCCTCGTGCCTCCACCCCGCGTGCTGACCTGGCACCTGACCTTGCAGATCAACGCGATGCTGACCGGGGGCGACTCCACCCGGAACTCGACGCGAAGCTCGACCGCGGGCCGGCCGTCGCCGCCCCTGCGCGACCCGCTCATGGCCGCGCAGGAGTGGCGGAACCTCGAGGAGAACGAGCAGCAGGGCCGGGGGACGCTCCGCCGGCGCCGCCCGGGCGTGACGTTCGACGTCGGGGAGGAGGTGCCCGAGGACGGGCGGCCGTCCGTGCAGAAGTCGTTCCGCGCGAACGCGCAGGCACAGATGCAGATGCAGCAGGGCCAGGGGCAGTATCAGCAGCAGCAGCAGCAGCAGCAGCAGCAGCAGCAGGGGGCGATGAGTGCCCAGCAGGCTCAGCAAGCCACCATGAGCCCTCCACCGGCCTATACGCAGTATCAGCAGCCCCATGCGCATGCGGGTGTCCCTCTTCCCGCTCGCCAGGCGACAGCATGAGATCCGGGGATTCAGCGAGAGCCGGAGATTCAAGGGCGCGGGTTAGCGAGCTTTCTTGGATCGTGACTAGGACCCTTTGGCTTCATCGTAATCTTAGAGCCGTCCCGTTATCTACTATGCATCTGCTATGTAAATGTATTGCTATGCTGGCTTCGTTTTTGCAGGATGTATAGTATACGCCATATAATCGACTTGGATTGGATACGAGAGTCCAGAGTATCAACGAGTCTTGGGATTTCTTACGACGATACAGTCCGGGAAGAGCTACTGGACGCTGTTCCGTGATGTTCTCAATGTCCAGCCTGAAGACATGGTTCGGTGGTGTAGTTGGTTATCACGTCTGTCTCACACTGTGTGCCCACAGGAGGTCCCCGGTTCGAGCCCGGGTCGAACCACTTTTTGTGCTCTCAGAATGGGCCACGTACTCGTAGGTTGCTTTTTCCCAAACAAAATCTGGACTTGGGTAAGGTGTCTCTTTTGAGCAACAGCTAGTCGTCTGTAAGAGCCGTTCCCGCGCGTCATCGAACCCGGGCTCTTTCGAGACTGGGGCCGTGGCAATGAGGCCGATAGGCACAAGAGGCCGGGGGAGAGCCGGATGCCGGCGAGTGAGTTTTCCGCGGGAACAGAAGGCAGGGACAGAGCGCAAAATAGAGATAGAGGCTGTCGAATGTGCACCCCAGCCCCCGCCTCGCTGCCGTATGAAGTCTGAAAGATGGCCACCGTTCCCCTGGAGCGCGAGACGCCGAGAGCGGTGGAAGCGGTGGCGCCGAGGATCGCAGCCGCAGCCGAACAAACTCAGGCCTGTATTGCATCTCTCCTCCTCTCTTCCATCCCCAGCACCGTTCCTTCCTCACCGTAGCCTCCGCAGAGGCCCTCTCATCGCCCAAGATGATGACGCCTATGCGTTATGTGGTTTTGGTGCTGGTCATCATCGTACGTACTCCCCGCGCACCCACTGCGCACTCTTGGCGTGGGCCCTATCTAACGAAAGGACACGTAGCTGAGTTTGCACTTCATCCTGAGCTTCTCCCACGAAGAATACGGCCGCGCGACCTCCATATCCCACTTATCAGAGCAACTCACTGGCTCGAAAGGCCACCCTCCGTACCAGGACGGTGTCTCCGAGGATCGCTATGTCACCCCCACTCCCCCTCTTCAAACCCGCAGGGCCAACGCAACTTTCGTGCTCCTTGCACGCAACAGCGACCTCAATGGAGTCATGGTCAGCATGAAGCAGATTGGTGAGTCCTTCTCAGGCCATCTATGCTGGTTTACCAACGTGTCTGCAGAGGACCGCTTCAACAAGGAGTTCCAGTATCCTTACGTCTTCCTCAACGAGGAGCCATTTTCGGAGGAGTTTAAGGAGTATGTCATTTTATATATCACTAGACCCGCCTCCTCACGAGTGACCGTAGCCGCGTTATGACCATTACCGACTCCAAGGTCGAGTTTGGCCTGATTCCCAAGGACCACTGGTTCCAGCCCGCTTCGATTGACGAGGAGCGCGCGTCTGCTGCTCGGAAAGACATGGTTCAGAACAACGTCATTTATGGAGGCAAGCAAGCCTAATCCGTTCCTCACTGCCGCATTCTGAAATGTTCAACAGGAAGTGTCCCCTACCGCAACATGTGTCGTTATAACTCGGGCGTAAGCGCATCGACATCGTGACGACGGTATCGTCCTGATCATTTCTTAGTTCTTCTACAGGCACCCTCTCCTCGACAAGTACAAGTACTACTGGCGTGTTGAGTGAGTGCTCTCTTTGCACGGTGCTTAACGCGTTTCCTAAGCTGTCATACAGGCCCGATGTCCAGTTCTTCTGCGACATTCACTACGATGTAAGCGTGCTCTGAGGGATACTTAACCTCATTGGGCCACGACTGACTTCGGCATATTTAGCCTCTTCTCCTCATGCAGGACCAGAAGAAGGTTTATGGTATGGCTCTATACCCCGTATAGATACACAGTGGATTAATTGCCTCCATCCTGCAGGCTTCACGGTCTCCCTGTATGAATACCCTGCGACCATCCCCACGCTCTGGAATACTGTGAAAGGTCAGTCTCTCAGGTATCGGTCTTGTACTCCTGCTAACATGTGGCCATTCTCAGAGTTCATTGCTGGCAACCCTGACCTCGTTGAACCTGACAACGCGATGGGATTCATCTCCGATGACGGTGGCGAGACGTACAATAGGTGTCACTGTGCGTGTTGCTCAGCACTGAAATAGCATCAGCACTAATGCACCATTCAGTCTGGAGCAACTTCGAGATTGGTGACCTCGACCTTTGGAGAGGAGAGGCCTACTCCAAGTTCTTCGACTTCTTGGATGAGAAGGGTGGCTTTTACTACGAGGTGTGCTCTTTTCATGATTCGCGGTTGCAATTAGTTGACCAACATGTATTCTAGCGTTGGGGAGATGCGCCAGTACACAGTATTGGTGCCGCCTTGTTCGCGAAGAAGGAGCAAATCCACTTCTTCAACGACATTGGTATGCGCTTCCGTCGTCCATGGCTGTTATGCGATGCTGATCATCATGCGTACCCTAGGCTACCGCCACAATCCCTTCCAGCACTGCCCTCAGGGCGAGCTCCACAAGAAGGGCAAGTGCTGGTGCAACCCGAAGGAGAACTTCGGTGCGTCTTATGTCTTCCCCTCACCCGCCAAATATTAACGCTACTCCGACCGCTATAGATTACGAGTGGTACAGCTGTCTCAAGCGCTACGATGCCCTGTTTAAATAAGTGGGCTGAGCCGGTCGTGATGTAGTTTCAGTGCTTGTTTGCTATTTATTCCTTGTTCGCCAAAAGGCACATGCCCGCGCCTTGTTGCATACCACGATCTTTGCCTGTTAGACAGATGAGGCGACGAACGGGAAATCGGACACGCAGGAATGATGTTCTCCGATGCATGGCGGGGATGATGGTATACATGAGAAGTATGGACAGTACATGCAAAACGTCATAGTATAGACTGCGAATAATATTGATACTGGCGGTGTGTCACTGTTAGCACTGGTTTAGGTCAGGAGGGGAACCAAACACGTACGGAGTCGTATAGTCGTGTCCAGTTCGAGCCCAGTGACGTGTCGATGAGTCGTTGGACGTGCTCCTCGGCGGCAGATTGAGTGAGACCCTGCTGGAACCGGTCCCGCAGTTGCTGTGCTGTCTGTTCGCCGAACGCAGCGAAGCACGGGAGCGTAGAGTCCTTCTGCATAAGCTCCACGAGGGCTGAGTAGGTATGGTTAGTACACCCGACGTTTCAAAGAGAGGAGCGAAGGTCACGCACTGACAATGCGGTCGCAGTGCTTGCGCGCCGCGTCGAAGCCCTCGCGAAAGAGCTTGCGGAACTCGTGGTACGCCGGGCTGTCGAGACCCCCAAGGACCTCGATGTACTCCAGCGGGAGCTTGAACGGCGCTGCCTCGAAGCCGATGTTGCCCGGCGAGTTCGAGAGCATGAACCCGAAGTCGATGTGGATGAGGTGCCCGTCGCGGTCGAGCAGGATGTTGCCGTTGTGCCGGTCCTTGATCTGGAGCAGGTACGTCACGACCGAGTAGCCTGCGAGCGACTTGGCGAAGTTGCGCTGCGCACGCGCGAACTTGGCGGAGGACGGGTCGCCGTATGTCTGGTGTGGGAGACATGGTTAGCACCGAGGAAGAAGGGGTTAAGGTGAGACATGGGCGTACTGTCTTGAAGTGATCTAGTAATGTGACGTGTCCTAAACGGCCCTCTGCCAGCCTTCGTGCATACTCGGCTTTCTTGATGGAGTGTATTGACACGGCGTCCGTGATAGTCTCCACAAGGCCGGACGAGTTGCCCGTGATGAGTATCCGGAAGCTTGTGAACAAAATCAGTGCCAGAACAAAATTGGTATACTCAAAGGCACCACGTACTATCGCACCCAGCATTGGCAGTTCTCGTCCCTCCAGATCTTTTCGAATTCCTGAATAAGCTGCACTGCTAGCTGTTCCTGCCGCAGATCGCCCCCAGTCTTTACGATGACAGATACACAGTCCCAATTTGCTGCTGGAGGTCAGCATATGATCGACCAAGGGTATGTAGTACAAGACATACCGAGGTGGCCATATGGCGAGGCTTGTCGTACACGAGCCTAGGCAGGTTTCCTTCAACGCTAGACACATGATGCAATCATGGTACACCTTACCTTTTTAGCTGCCCAAGACTCGCTGAATACAACCGCAGACGGATCGGCCTTGCTCAGTTCTTTCCGGATGATGCTCTCGTCCTCCGCCGTCTTCATGTCCCGGCTCGCTGGTGCTATCCTCAACGATCCCTCGTTGACTCCGCTCTCGCGCATACGAGCCATCCGCTCCTCCTCCAGCGCAAGCATCTCCTCCATGATTCGATCTCGGATCGCTGACGCCTCCGAAGCTTGCAGCTTCATTCGCGACGGCGCGGAATCTGCTGGTGTCCCAGGGCCGGCCGGATGGCTGTTGCCGTTCGCGGCGAGCCAGCTCGTGCCAGGGAGCCAGCGGAGGGGTGCCCCGAGCATAGATGACTCGCCAGGCGCGGCAGGCGCGCCGGGACCAGGGCCTACAGGCTCGCGCGCAAGGTTGAGTTGCGCGAGCATGACGGCGGCTGTGCGCATGCGCTCAGAGTATTCGTCTAGGGACAACACGCGAGTTGGGTGGATTGGGGTGCGTGCGGGAGTGTTAGGGTCGCTGGAGGATGTGAATTGGGACGCGCGCGAGGGGGGGATGCTAAGACTGAGGGAGGGGTTATAAGCCGCGAATGGATCAAGTTTGTCGAGTGAGGGTGTGTCTGGGTTAGAGGGTGCGCGTGACCAGGCCGCCATATCGAGCTCCTTGTTCTTGGGTGCAGGTGGGAGAACGATGGAATCGGAGAGATCAAGGTTGGTCGCCTTGAGTGCATTCTCGTTCCCATAGAGCTGTTCGACAAGGTCCACCTCTTCATCTGCGTCTTCGGAAGGCGATGTAATCAGAGGGGACGTAGCTGGAAGTTCAGCTGGTTCTGTATCACCGGCATCGGTGCCCAACGCTGCATCGGAACCATTTACATGATCGGGAATAATCACGGCTGGTTTGGACTTGGACGTATCGCTCCGGCCAAACGACACTAGGTCCTTTGAAGTGCCCTTCGATTCACTCTCCTTGACGACAATTTTCTTCAGGATTTCCTTGTTACTGCGCTTCACGGGATCGAAGTCAAGTTCGCTGTGGAGGATCTCGATGAGGAGCAAGTACGGAGCCCGTTCTGCGGAGTTGAGCACGACACTCTCCCCGGGAGGTATTCGAACGATCCGGTGATGGGGCTGAGGAACACCTTGGTTTGTTGTGGGAGCGTCGGATGATGTACACCACATGGGCATGCATATCTTGCAAACCAGCATATGTCAACTCCCTACGCGGAGAGGCGTTAACTATTTACTTACCTCGGCAGGTAACATATGGTTAAGTCCGGTGAGTTCGGCTCGCAGGGCACTGACACGGGCTGGTTTAGGGACGACCAGAAGCTTGTTGCAGATATTCTCCAAAGTAAGTATGAATTGAACCTGTGTATGGAATTGGATACAGTACTGCTGATAGCATACAATTGACGCACCTCCGAACGACAGTAGTGTCCGCGCAGGAGATGCATTTGAGAAGCAAAATCATACTTCTGCAGTAGAATATCGGCTGTCGGAAGACTATTGGGTCTATATGGATGTCGAGAAGGAAAAGACGGGGTTGACTGGAATGGGGAAGGGGCGGTAGCAGATGTAGGAGGGGGTACATCCTCCTGACCGAAAGGGTCTTCCGACAACCTCGGTTTCCTTGCATCGCGCAAATGTAATGGGAGGGCTGGGCTCGTTTGCGCGGCTATAGTCTGTCTCCGCGACAGGCGTCCAGGAATGGCTGATATAGGCCGGGAGGACATACTGCCGTCTGTCGTATTCCTGGTCATCTGCTCCTCTCCGGGCACGGGGGATCCGCCGACTGAGTCGTTGTCGTCTTCTAGGCTCTCCGCGGCGGAGTTCGAAGATATTGTTCGGACCATAGCCCCATCGTCCTCATGTCGCTCAATACTTCTGACATCTTGACCTTGTTCGTCCACACGACCCTGTTCTATTGCGACAGGCCCCATAATCTGCGTGAGGTCGGGCATGCCAGGTGCACCCGCCAAGACCATGCCGATTCCAACTAAGGCGGGTTGAGTGTGTGGCCTTACCATCCTGCGAGATGTCCATATTTGCCCAGGAAGGCTAAGAAATGAGTAGGGCGTTGAAGGAAGGTCGCCGAAGATGATTTCATGGCATTCATGAATAATCCGCTGGCATATGACGAACGAAGCAGAGTTGGCGTGCTGCTGAGACAAGTCCCTGAGGTACGCTTGCATGTACCACAGTGTCTACGGTAATCAACACCAATAGAGCTTGTTGCCGAGATGGGAACATACCAGCATAGCAATGTGAGTGGATTTGTGCGCCATCTCAACCACAAAACTCTCGAGGGCTTTGGATTGAGAGGGCCGTGTCACAAGCAGATGGCTAACGGCGAGAAGATATCAATTGGTGGCCCTACACACAAGGCGAGCAGTAGTCACCATACAAAACCCCATACTTCTCGCAACTCTTGCGTGTCGAGTTCCCGGAGCCGCCTGGTCAAGTAGTACGTGATTCCAATGTTGTCCGCATAGATCCTGAGGTACTGAAGTGCGACATGAACCGAGAAGAATGACGGTGAGAGGAAAAGCCGGAGGAGGAGTGCATGGGACATGGAGGTCGTACGGTGCCTGCAGCGGGCCCGGGACAGCAAACCGAGGGGTGGTCGTCGACGAGGTGGCCGGCCGGCGCGGGACACGCGATCCACGACGCGGGACGCGTTCAGCGCCTCTTACATCCTTTCCTCCAGCTCCGAGTCGCACACAGCCCGGCATACGCCATCTCGCCGTCTTTTACGAGTTCTATGACCTGAACAGCTTGACTGGGCTTGCTGTCTAACACATTCGCGAAACATCTCCGCACCATCTGCAGTTTCTGGGGCATTCTCTTGCTTCGCATGGAATCATTTGCCTATGGCTCTCTTGCACAGATCCGCATTCTCCTCCTGCCCGTCGGGAACATCCGCAGGTCGGCTTTTGAGAGGTGGACACAGGACATTCGGAGCATCGACTCAGTGTCACTGGGAGACATAACCACGGATGTCAAAGATGAGAGATGTGCGTTTCCTCACCTTCCCCATGTGCACCACTTATTGAGCCCACGAACGCAGCTCGATTTATGCCCAACCACCAGCTTGCGAGCGGGTACCTGCATCTTGCGTACCCTTCCCATCCACCTCCTGAATCTCATACTCCGCTTTCTCTATTCCGCACCTCCGACTTCCCTCTGGCAATACTAGGCATTGCGTCATGCGGCCCCCACGACTCTCTCGCCGCTATTCTCACACAATTCCAGACCGCCATACACGACACATTTCCGCAAGGATCAATGTTTCCCTTGGCAAAGAATTGCTTTGTCTTTGAAGAGAGCGATAGTAGTACCAATATCAACCTCGGAGATAGTTTCCCGGGCTTGGTGGTCATTCCGAGCGTAATGGGTCACAAGAAGACATACATTGGGACGCTTGTTGCGGACCTCTGCTCTAAGGTGCTCGTGGAGCTAGCGACCATGGTTCGTGATATCTTGCTGCATACATTAACGCAAGAAGAGAACCTCATACCTCGAGTAGATGCAAACGCTAGAGAGCCCTCTCGGCAACGAGTACCTCAACGCAACTCTCTTTCCCCACCTTCCACCGTCCTCTGAAATGCCCAGGTCACTTGACGACGAGCCACGCCGAGATTCCTTACCCCCTCTCCCTTCTCATAATAGTCAACCTGACCTGAATGGTCAAATCCGCCCGAAGACCCCGTCTGGTCTGAAGCGATCCTCGACTATGGGCCCTAACTTACTCCCAGGACGCCATTCCAGTCTTCCAGCATCTCCTGCACCTGGTGCGAAGAAACGTCTTACAACTATCGGTGCGGCTTCTGCCCATGGTCGACTGTTTAAGGTCTTGGCGGATTTCTTCCTCCTAGCCGGCCGGTTAGAAGAAGCATCTATATGGTTAGTCGGTGCCTCTCCAATGTGTATCTGTATAACCTTACGATCTCGCTAGGTATAACGAGGCGATCGTGCTCTTCAAAGGCCCACAAGACATGCCCTGGCATGCCTCGGCCTTAGAAGGTCTCGCTACTATCCCAGTTGTTGAAGCATGGGCTTCAACCCATGGTGTTGTTCGTGCATACAACTTTCCTCAGCATGTCCGTGCACTCATACTTTAATAGAACGGCTCTGCAGGGGACAAGGATCCATGGTCGGATGCGTCCGACAAACTCACACAAGCTACAGCCCTCTACTTAAAGACGGCACCGACATCTGAACCTGAGGCCACGCTTTCTCTTCTTGCCTATCTTTATTGCTCTTCGGTTCTACGACATAGCACCCTCCTCTATTCAGTGTGGTCCTCAAAGGGCTGGGGACCTCTTGCCTTCGCCGCCATGCTTCAGCCGGGTCCTTCACTATTTCTTCCTGCTACTCTCTCGAACAACGCTAGCTCTGTGACAAGTTCTAGCGCGCGCAACTCCTACGCCGATCTAGAACGCCTCACCTCTATCACCGGTATCACACGAGCTCAGATCTCCGCGTCCATCTCACAGGCCCACGGTCCATGGCTAGGCCATCTGGACGTTCGGGAACGCGTACGCACGCTGGAGTACATCGCGGCTATGTTTGGTGCCCTTGGCCACGTCCGGAAGGAGGCTTATATTCTTCGAGAGGTGCTTGGCTGCCTCATGGATATGGTTGTATGTGGCCGTGAAGAGAGCGGTACTGGGAGCGCGCGAGTCCTCAGCGCGGGTCTCGGGAATCGAAACAACTCTCTCCATGTACAGACGACGCAAGGAACTGTAGGCATTCGAGAGAATGAACGGTCGGAGGGCAACGAGAGCATCCTGCATATCATCAAGCACGTTTGTAGGGTGCACGGTGTCGATCTCGAGGCCGTGAAACTGCTCGAGTCCCCCGTACCCTCCCGAGACAGCCAGTCTTCGGACAAGACGGAGTGTGCGGAGAACACCGATGATATTGCGCAGGCCCTAGGGGAGCCGTTTGGGTGGCCCGAACTCCAGATGGACATCATTCGAGAGGCTGTTGCGGTCGCAGAAGCACTTCCAGGTTCGTGTATCAAAGTTGATAGAGATCCCGGTCGTCATTAAACATCCTACAGACTACCCCGCTGTTGCTCAATTCTCGCTCTCGGCGCTGAAGCTATTGCACCCTGTCATGAGCCCCCGCGACCAGCACCAGTGTTATACCACGGCTAATAGGGCACTAGCAACCGCTGTGCGTAGAGGCGAGAGACGTGTAGTCGATTATTGGTCGGGTCAGCCAGTGACCAGTATCGAGATCCTACCGTGCGTGTATTTCCTCCCTATTTTTGATTGCCTCCGTCGTTCTTAACTCTGCCTGCAGTTTACCTCTAGTGAAGGTACCAATAGAGAAGCCCATATCAATCCTGTCGCGTGCGGCAGCCGGTGCAAATTCTATCATATCTGGTGCGAGGGATCCGTTCTTGTACAATCCCCGGAAGGCGTTACAAGGACAGGTGATTGCATTTCAGTTTCTCTACTGATTATCAGGGACTGATCGACCGGTTTTAGACCAAAGCTGTACTTGTGCAGAACGAATCGTTTGAACTTGTTGTGACCCTCCGGAACCCCTATGTGTTTGACCTGGAGCTTCAAAGCCTAGAGCTGAGGTTAGTTCACCCCCGAGTGCCATACACAGTAGAAACTTATAAATGGGCACACACAGCACATCAGGAGTAGCTTTCGAGTCCAAAGCTTCCCCTGTTGTAGTGCCTGCAAACTCGTTTCACCCGGTCACGATCACAGGAAAAGCTACGGAAGCCGGCCTCCTCGTCATCCGCGGTTGTATCGTCCAGGCACCGGGCGGACTCTCGCGAGAGTTTGTTCTTCCCCTTTCTACAGAAGAGGAAGAGGAGAGGAAGTCTCGAAGACGCAGTGCCATCGAGTGTGAGGCTGGTCGGTCGAAGCACTCCGGACTTGCTTCCCGACCGTGGGAGAAGGCGAGCAAGAGGGAAAGCGGCCAAGTTGCAACCACAACATCTACGTCTACGAAAAAGGTCGTCCGCTTTTTGGAATGTACAGTTGTTCCTGAACAGCCCCTTCTGAGAATACGGAGAACATCGTTGACCCATGGTGCGGTTATGCTTTACAATGGCGAGATGTAGGTACCCGAACGGAATGTTCTTATTCAGTTATACTTGGCTAACATCATCATCAGGTCAACTATTCGTATAACGTTGGAAAACGTTTCGTCGTTGCATATCGACCTTATTCGTCTGACCTTCGACGATTCCACCATCGCGCCAGCACAGCAAGCCCTTACGGAGGGGGAGATGTCTGTGTTCGACACATATGAGACGGAATACGACCTCGTACATCGTCCGGTGTTCACGTGGGACGGTGAGCACGAACCACAACAGGTCGCACCTGGTCACAAGAGGGTGGTGACTGTCAACTGCTTCGGCAAAGTGGGATGGTATGTGATTCGCTCACCGGATGTACTCTTGTGAAGCCTCATTTCCATCACAGTACAAACGGGGCTATCCACGTCTCCTACGCTTACGTCAAGCGATCTCAAGAGAGCTTGCAAGAGCCTGCGGAGGTCTTCCACACGCGACAGCTATCCTACCCTGTGCTGGTCACTGTGTACCACATGCTTGAGTGTCACGCGATGGACATCTTATCGTACTCCGGGGCGACGACAGCACTGTCTCCGTACGCCGGTGAAGACGATTTAGTCGACGCCAAAGCACGCCGGTCGCTGCTGCACGTTGGTGATATCGCAGACTGGTGCATATTCTCTATCGAGGTTCGCAATACCTACGGGCTGCCTTTCGAAGTGACCTTCGAGCGCAACCAAGAAGGTTCGTCGTTTATTTCCTTTCCGTAGCCCCTAGCTGGTAAGAACTAACTGATTTACAGGGGTTGAACACGCTTCGATTACGACATTGGTTCCGCCGGGCTCCACATCCCGGTATGAAGTCTGACAATCATAATAGGGTTATCGACTAATGCCTCTCATAGCATCGTGCTTCCGATCAAAAAGTTGTCTCTCTCGGAGGAACATGTGTCAAGGCCAATCCCGATGCTCTCAGACAGACAGTACGTGGTGTCGTCGTCAAAGTTGACTCCGGAACAAGAACGGTCCCAGCGGGAGCTTTTCTGGTACCGAGAGGAGCTTTTCAAGGCAGTGCGTGGGCGGTGGAGAGAGGTAAGTTCGCAAGGTGTCAGGAATTTACCTTCAACTCTAACAATTTGATTAGAACGGTGGCACAAGGGCCGGTGATCTTTCCCTTAGGCAACAGCGGATGACGCTCCCCATGCTCGAGGCACTACGAGTGGAGACCGCCCGCGTGCGAATGACTTTGATTCGTTACGACGAGGAAGGCAAAGAGCAGCATGTCCCAGTAGACACAGCTGGTGTCAAGTTCCTTCCTCCACCGAACGAATTTGTCTACCTGCGTACTTCAATCACGAATCTCTCCCGTTAGTTTTTGTCATTGGTATCCGCGCCATTGCGTGTGCTGACGTTATCCCTTCTCGCAGCTTCCGAGATTGTGCTTACTCTAAATCTCGAACTGGATCCTGAAGCACACGTAGTGACCCAAGGCGAACTCCTTGACATTCCCATCGGTCGACTAGCCAAGGGAGAGTCATACGAGGTGGAAACCCCCCTTGCATTCATAGCCAGTGGACGGTTTACATTCTCCGCGGAAGTATGGGCACTCGGTCGTTCACCCGAGTCTAGCCTTGTAGGACATGGCAAGATGCGCATTGACGTCTCATAGCGCTGTTGGCCATAGCGCGGTGACCCTAATACTTACCTTTAACTTATGGACGCATGGCCATTGCTCTCTCTAGAAGCGTGTCCGGGGATACCACGATGAACGGATAATAGTACGATAGTGTACAACGGCCCTCGGCGAGGTGTAGCATAATAACGGTCCAGATGTCCTTCGGAGCAGACGTGTATATACCTTCATTCGAAGTCCGAACTGTCCTCCTTGAATGTCTGACTGTACGCCATGATGGTACCGTATACAAGCCTGCAATTCCCATTGTCAGAGAGGCAACACGACAGGAAATAACGAACAAGGACGTACGCTCCACCGGCAATAGACATGACACACGCCCCCTTGGTGATAACCTCGGAGTGCGCAAGCACAAGCGGGAGCGCGAATCCTGTTACAACAACAGACGCGGTGATGAAGCGGCCGAGGTCGACGGGGCCCGAGCCGTCGTACTCGGTTGAGAAGTCATCCCCGCCACAGCGGGCGAAGACGGCGTTGGGGAGGGGTGCGAGGACGAACGTCAGGGCTGCTCGCGCGCAAGTGAGGGACGCGTTTCAAGGCCAAGGGTCGGGTAAGCTGCCGCTTCTTCACGCTCTTCACAAGGCTAATTGAACGCACCAACAAGAAGGGGCAGCCAGTTTGCCCAGAGCGCACACGAGAGGATGACGAGCAGGAAGCCCACCGCCAGCACGAAGGAGAGGAGAATGACCGCTGGGAGGCGCGTTTGAGTGCATGCCCGTATAAAGGCCCAGACAGACGGATACAAACTTTTGATGCCGGCGTTGGCCATGGCGGTAGAGCCCGCTAGGATGGTATCGTGGAGTAGAGGTGTAGGTGGAGATGGACGCAGCGAGAACAGCGAGCGAAGCCGGACTCGCGACGAACACAGCTGCCAGCTACGGGCACAGCAGGTTCTTACGTAAGCACGGGCGTTTGTCGTTCATCCCTCTTTTGAGTCTCTTAGGCGTTCGACAGGATAACAACTCCGGCTATGAATCCGACCGTGTTGCCTGTACTATCTACTAATATGGTATACAGTGGTCCTACAGAGATAGCAGATGTGTGCAAAGAGAAGAATAAGTCACGGGCGAACGGACAATACAGACGTGTAGAGACATGATGTGGAGAAGATGGTTATCGCACGGTGCGGCGGGTACGTTGCGTGCGTGTACGCAGCCCGACATTCGTCGAGCGTTCCGTGAGGGTCCCGACGGTAGGAAGGGAAGATTTAGAGGGCGGTTTGAGGGTGGGGATGGAGGGAGCAATAGGCGTCGGATCGGTCGTTGCTGAGGAGGAAGATGATGCGAGAGACCTCACGAGTGGCGGAGTGTTCTCTGGTGTGGGTTCGGGACGATTCTCGTCGTCCGAGGGGAAAGCAGCCACCGGAGAGTCAACTGCCATTGGGTTCGTCACGGGCGACGCTGCTTCTTCGCCTTCAGGCAAAGGCAAATGCTCGGCAAGGAACGTCTCGCTTCCTACTGAAGATACGCCTTTGGACCTGAAACGGCGGATGAGGGTGTCTCTACTCTCCGTGGGCGCGAGATCTCCAATAACTTTGCGAGCACGTTTGCGTGGCGTAAGTCCGGTGGGCCTGTCTTCTCTTGTGCCCTCCTCGACCAAGCTCTGCGTGGTGCGCCGCACGTTCCCAAGGGTCGCACTAGCAGCCACGTTGAGAGCGTCAACAGCAGAGGACATGCTCGACGCCTCAGAGAGCACACGACTTGACATGCCCTCGATCGCTCGTGAGACAGAAGAGACGCCCCTCTGCATGTAGCGGTACCCGGATTGTGCCTCGGTGACAAGTCCGTCGGTAGCCTCGATCCGCGCACGTTTCACACGGTGCTCACGCTCGAACGCTGCATGTTCTTCGTCAGCACACTTCTACGACGGAGAGAGGAACCACTGACCCTGTGTCAAAGTCACGTTCGAGCTCTCTGCCATACGTTGCAGGTCTTGGCTGAAACCTGCTGTTGATGAGGATATTGAGGTCTGGATGTCGACGAGACCATCGTGGATGGATTGCCGCGTCGAGTTCACAGTCTATCACGAATGTGAGTATGTGCCGTCGGATGACACGTGAGACAACATACCTCAATGCCTTCATCCCGTAATCGCTTGCCCTCCACACCCCTCTTCGTCAGGTGCTGACTCCAAGTGCTGCCTCGAGCGACTGCGGCATCGAGCTGTTGACCCTGCTTCTGACCGAGTTGCTGCATCTCGTGTCCTGCAGCAGTATTACTCTCCGTCATCTCAGAGAAGGTGCCTCGGAGACTACGATCTCGTTCTGAGGTGTAGTCTTCGAGTAGCCCGGCAATACGCTCCAGTAGAGCGTCGGCAGACTGCTTCGCCTCGATGCGCTCAGTTTCTAGCAACCGCGTCAGTAGCGCGTTCTGTTGCTTCAACCGAAGGATCTCGGTGTTGGTCGTGTTGTCCGCCAGCGCCTTGGCTTCTTGTAGCGTCTTGCGTTCGGTTGCGATGAAGTCCAGAGCCTCCTGCTTGATTGCCTCCGTCAGAGCGCCGAGCTCCTGGAAGGCTTTCTCTACCTGTGGGGAAATTGAGCAATGACATAAGAGAACGTGAGCATTGAACATACTGCAGCGCAGCCCGCGAGACTTGATGCTTCTGCCTCCTTGCAAACGCTCTCACAGTGCTTTCGCAACTGCTTTGAGTACGAGTCGAAGCCCTGCTGCATGCCCTGCTGTGCTTCCGTAATGGTGGTGCGAATGACCTCAACAGTTTCCTTTGAGGCTTCTTCTTTCGCGTGGATGAGCTGTAACGCTTCTTGCACCTTCTCTAGCTGTTCTTTCAAACGACTAGAGATGATCGACAGAGCTTCGAGTTCCTTGGTCTGGAACTGCTCAGTCTCGCCTTTGACTTTGCCTAGATGCTGAGTCGCTGCTTTGACGAAAGCGTCCATCTTGGAGGACATATTCTGCGTTTCGGAGGACAGCGTTTTGCTGTGCGCGTTGACAGCCTTCAGATTTGACCCAAATGCGCTAGTTTTGCGCTCTATGAGGACATTAGCAAACGGACCTCGCCCAGACCAATCGTGTACATACCCAGTTTACCGAAAAGGCTGTTTACGTCACCCTCGTACTCATGAGCGACGCCTTTCCATTGCGCGACGACACCGTGCAAAGCTTCTTCACTCTTCTGGTGGGCTTGGCGCACAACGATTTCTTCCTCTAGCGCGCCCTCCACAGCATTGAGTTGTTGCCTTGTACCAGTCAACTCCTCAGTCGTGTTTTCGAGGCGCATGCGCGTATTCCGGAGGTCCTCGTCGGTGCGCTCGAGGAGCGCCATGGCTTCCTCGAACTCCTCGCGTTTGGCTTTCATCTGACCCTCGAGAATCTCAACCTGTTTGATAGCCTCCAGGCGCTCGGTCTCCTTGAGCTCCTGTTCCGCCGTCATCTTCGCCCAGGACTCCTCGGAGATAATGATACCGCTCTTCTCGCGAACCGCACGCAGATCCGCATGCAGGCGAGTAATTTCGGCGACGTAGTCCTTAATGAGCGCATTCCGCGACATCTGCTGGTTGACCTCCGGACGGTTCCTGATCGACTTCGCGCGGATAGCGTAGTCGAGTGTAGACAGTGTTTCCTCCATGTTTGAGCGCGCAGGTGATATGGTCGCCACGATACACGTCTTTGTACGACCACCGAGGGAGTCTTGAAGGAGACGGGTAAGCTTCGACTCACTACAAAAGGTTAGCAACCGACTGTAGACAACGAACTAGGGGTACCCACCGATAGGGAATGTGAGGGGATCCATCGACGAGGGCGTTGATCACGCGTCCCAAGGTGAGTAGACTCTGGTTAATCATCCCGGCTTCCCTGGCACGTTTGTTCTCGGCACCAGAGCGACCGATATTCTCGGACCCCGCCAGATCGACGAGATTAAGCTTTCCGACGCGCAAGAGACCGTCGCCACTGGATGACGCCATGGAGGTATGTACGGTAATAGAGAAGACAGAATGTGAACGGCTAGAGTGGTCGTTGAACTTGGTGGCCGCGATCTGCCTCCGGTGACTTCCTTTCGTCAGAAGGGCTAGAGCGTCCGTGACGTTCTTCACAGGCGTTTCCTCGAGTCCTTGGATGATCACACCTCTCTTACTCGAGTCGTCGAACAGTTTGAGATTCGCTTGGGGAGGCGCCTCCCTCTGCACGCCCATACCCATAGGCTGATTTGATCCAGAAGGTGCGGAAAGTTCGGGGGCGAGCAGGTCACGAAGTTCTTCGTTGTAGAGCTCGACGAATGAAATCTTGACACTGAAGTCGGTGGAGGAGGCTTCAAGCTGGTGGAATAACTTGAACAAGACGCGGGGTATCATTCCTGCCTGAGAGGAAGGGTTACCCATCGGGGTCGTCTTCAGGTCACCCTGCATCGTGTGCCTACACATGGAGACATAAGAAGATGATGCAACTCAAGGTATCACAACACTCACGTCTTGCCTGTTCCCGTCTGACCATAAGCAAATAGGGTACAGTTGTACCCATCGAGGACTTCCTCCAGCATGGGCTGGACGACATCGTTGTAGACAGTAGTTTGATCCGCTTCAGGACCGAAAACGGCATCAAAAGGATATGTGCGAGTGGTGGGTAGGGTCACAATGCCGAAGTTGGAGGTGGGGGCAGAGGTCTCAATGGTGATATCTTCGCTCCTTGCACCATTTGTGGCGACGATGATGGGTGAGTTATCTTGAACCTCACGTTCCGAGCGACGGCGACAGCGAATGACCACTTTAATGTTAGTCTCGGCATGAGAGGAGGTCCCGCCACGAGATGTGCCGGCCTCTGGCGCTTGGTCGCCCGCACCGGTGGTTGTAGGTGCTGATCGCTGAGAAGAATCCGACTTTGCGAGAACAGAGCGAGGTCTTGTTTGCGGTGGAGGCATCGCCGAAGATGCGTTCACCCGCGAACGCGAGGGTGCGCGACGGGAGGCCATGGCGGCAAGTCGAGAGTCAAGGGGAGAGGGAAGAGGAACAATTGGATATATGGGCGGACGAGTTGAACCTCGCGCGTCGCGTACATCACGTGACCGCATCGTGAGAACGTCTGCATCATCCTCGGGCGGCTGCCAATCCCATACTCGGCTCGATCGCTTCGCTCTCTGCAGCTTCAGCTCACACCCCTACTCAGCGGCAATGGGTAAACGCAAGAAGTCTTCGCGCAAGCCCACCGGCCCACGCAGGAAGGATCCATTGGGTGAGTTCTCGGTCGGGACTAGCTTGCATGTCCGTACGCTCACATGGACGTGGACATCAGACACGGCCTTTACTTGTTTGTTCTGCCACCACGACAAATCTGTGTCCGTACGCATCAACAGGAAGGAAGGGATAGCTCAGTTGCTGTGCAAAGTATGTGATCAGAGGTATCAGAGTAAAGCCAATCGTACGCATCTTTTTACCTTCCCACATCTACCCCTCTTGAACTGCGACTTTTAGACTTGACTGAGCCTATCGACATTTACTCGGAGTGGATTGATGCTGCAGATGCCGCAGAGAAGGAGGCATCTTCTACTCGCAGACCGGTAGCATCCTCCAGCAGACCAGCCCGTGCGCCCTCCGTTGGCAGCGATGATGAGTAGCAGCATCTGTTATCCATTCCAGTACGCCGCAGTCCTACAAGCTTCTTGTGCACCCCTTGGACCTCTCCTAGAATTTGTTTCCCTTGTATAACAAATGTCCGTGTATTCTATAACGCTTGAAATGCTCAATCGTGTGCCTGTCTACCACCTTTTCCTTGAGCGGATCCAATTGTGCAAAGCTCACGCCCATGTGCCGCGCAATAGTGGTGGCGCGTCCCTGGGCAATTAACGGAATATCGCAGCGCTTATGAGGACGCGTGCGCGTAGCTGGCGCGTGCTTGACAACAGCCGTAAATACCTGTTCAGGACGTCTTTCAGCATCCCTCAGCCCTGCTCTGAGCCAACAGGCATCTCGACTAGAGCCTGGTCACTAGCTCCTGCCACTCTCCTTCTTTCTCTCCATCGCATCTATAGACGACATCGGTTCACAGCGTTTGCCATTCATACCCCGGGGATCGACCCGTTCCCGCTCTCGAGCCACACCCGACCCACCTTCCCTTACGTCTCAATCAGTTTAAAGAGCCCAAATCATGTCCACGAATATCAAGGTTGTCTGTCGGTATGTGCACCTTGGCTTGTTTATGCATGCCTTCTCGGACCGACGGGAATGATGTGCATAGATTCCGTCCGACCAATGCTATCGAGCAGAGGGAGGGTGGAGAGGTCGTAGTCTCCTTCGACGAGAACCTCCAAACTTGTCACGTTCGCTCAGCACAGCTGGGATCTGGCCCAGAGAGAGATGGCTTCACGTTTGACCGAGTATTCCCTCCGGGGACCGAGCAGCAAGACATCTTTGACTATGGTGTCAAGGAGTGAGTCCATTGGTTCTTGATCGATGGTGCGTTCACTGACCCCCGAGTAGCACCGTAAAGGGTGTGTATTTCTAGGCTCATACTGTTCTTAACACCTGCCGCTACGAAGACGGTCTATTCTCTATAGCCATCTCCGGGCTGTAGCCTATTCTAATGAATGGTTCCGCGGCCCAAGGTCTATATTAGACTTACGCTTCTCTTCACAGATGTCATGGATGGTTACAACGGCACGGTGTTTGCATACGGACAGACGGGTAGTGGAAAGACATTTACCATGATGGTATGTCCTGCGGACAGCCCGCCAATTACTCTGACTGAACTGCCTCGCCTAGGGTGCCGACATAGACTCCCCGGAACTCAAAGGATTGATACCCCGTATAACTGAGCAGATCTTTCAGTCGATCGTAGAATCCGATGCCCATCTCGAATATTTGGTGAAGGTCTCTTACATGGAAATCTATTTGGAGCGTATTCGGGACCTGCTAGCTCGTGAGTTCTATACTTCATCCCCATGATCTGTGGTGTTTAACTGGGTACCGATACATAGCCCAGAATGACAACCTTCAAGTACACGAGGAGAAGTCGAAGGGTGTTTACGTGAAGGGTCTGTCCGACTACTACGTTTCCAGCGCCCGTGAAGTCTATGAGATTATGCGGCAAGGTGGCGCCGCTCGTGTAGTTTCATATACAAGTAAGTGGGCAGACCCTTTGGACCCCGGACGTCCACTGAATCCCACCAGACATGAACGCGGAAAGTTCTCGGTCACATTCCATTTTCCTCATCACCATCAACCAGAGGAACACAGAGACAGGTGCTCAGAAAACGGGCAACCTGTATCTTGTCGATCTTGCTGGTTCCGAGAAGGTTGGTAAGACCGGAGCATCCGGCCAGACACTGGAGGAGGCCAAGAAGATCAACAAGTCTCTGTCGGCACTTGGCATGGTTATTAATGCGCTCACTGACAGCAAAGTGGGTACTCTCCCGATACTTGTTTGTGCCCCACCTTACGATATGTTTCTTGCAGGCCAAGCACATTCCTTACCGTGACTCCAAACTTACTCGTATCCTACAAGAGTCGCTCGGTGGTAACTCCCGAACAACTCTTATCATCAACTGCTCTCCCTCGTCTTACAACGACTCCGAAACGCTTTCAACACTGCGTTTCGGTATCCGCGCGAAGTCTATCAAGAACACCGCGCGTGTCAACGCCGAGCTCTCTCCACTCGAGCTCAAGGCTCTCCTTTCCAAGGCGAACGCTGCGAACTCGTCATACCAGAAGTACATCGCTGCTCTGGAAGCCGAACTCGCTATCTGGCGTGCTGGTGGCCATGTCGAGCAAGCAGACTGGGCTTCATCAGAGAAGGCTGGTGCTCCTGCCTCCGCGGCACCGAAGAAGCCAACCGCCTCCCCGACACCCTCTGCTACTCGTAGCCAGACGCCCGTCAACCCTCTCATCCAAGATCTACGGAGCGATCTGGACAGTCGGCCGCAGACCCCCACCGTCATCGGCCTGGACAAGGACGAGCGGGAGGAGTTCCTCAAGCGCGAGAACGAGCTCAGCGACCAGCTCGGGGAGCGCGAGTCTGCTCTCAAGGCCGCGGACAAGTTGGTGTCAGAGCTCAAGGAGGAACTCACTTTCCTCAAGGAGCAGGAGACGTCGCTGTCTATGGAGAACAAGTCGATGTCGGGCCAGCTGAACGAGCTTCGCCTGCAGGTCGAGCGGCTCAACTACGACAACAAGGAGAGCCTCATCACGATCGACATCCTGAAGGAGCAGAACCAGGACGCCAAGGGCGAGCTGGACGAGCTCAAGAAGACGATCGCAGACCTCAGGGTGGCGCAGAAGGATGCGTCGGCGGAGGACAAGGAGAAGCGCAAGCAGGAGAAGATGGCGCTTATGATGGCCAAGTTCGATGCGGTAAGTGGCGGACTTCTAGAAATTCCGTGGGGGCGACGTCCGACACCTCTATTCCATATATAGCAAGGTACGTTCTCCGAGAAGGACGAGCAGCTCCGCCAGATCCTGGCCAAGCTCGACGCCATCGACTCCGACGAGGGCGTCTCCACCCTCACACACGACGATGTCGTGTCTATCCGCCGCCGCATGGCCGATACCCAGACGCTCATTCGTGAGACCGTCGACCGCCTCAGGCAGGTGCAGGAGGAGAACGAGATGCACCAGCGTCGCCGCGACGAGCTCGAGGCACGCATCTCCTCGCTCGAGACCGAGTACGAGGAGCTCCTCGGTGCGTCTGATGCCACTCTAAGTCCGTGCTGTGCTCTTACGTTGCACTCTTTCCGTATGCAGAGAAGACCATTCATGACGAGGAAGTCAGCAACGTCGACATCGCTGAGTCCATGGCGGAGCTGAAGGTAATCAATCACCGATCCCGCGCGCTGATACGCGAACGCTGAGCGCTGAACCTTGTGTAGAACAAGCTCGAGGCGCAGTACGCTGCGAAACGCGACGCCCACACCAGCGAGGTCCAGGACCTCAAGCAACAGGTGGAGATCAAGGGCAACGAGATTCGTACTCTCAACGCCACGATTGATTCGTTGAAGAGCGTCAATGAGGAGCTCAAGGTAAGACACGCACGCCGCCCTCGCTGCTTCGGCATGTTTGTTGAGCTGATGATACATTGACCTCGCTCACACAGCGTGCCTTCGCCGTGACGTCGGCAGGCATTGAGGGAGGCAAGAACCTTGCCGAGAGCGCGCAGGACTTGGAGCGCACGCGCAAGGCGATTAGCGTCCAGCTTGCCGAGTTCGACGGCGTCAAGAAGTCGCTCATGCGCGATCTTCAGAACCGCTGCGAGAAGGTAATAGACTTCGCCTGTTGCGGAAGTATTAGAAGCCACGGGGACTCACGATTCGTGCAGGTGGTCGAGCTCGAGATCCAGCTGGACGAGATCAAGGAGCAGTACAACAATGTCATCCGGAACTCGAACAGCAAGGCCCAGCAGAAGAAGATGGCGTTCTTGGAACGCAATCTTGAGCAGCTCACCGTCGTTCAGAAGCAGGTGCGTTGTGCCGACTGAATGCCTTCATTTCGCTAGGCAAAATTCGCTGATCCGCCGGTCCCGGATTTGTTTCCAGCTGGTCGACCAGAACTCGGCGCTCAAGAAGGAGGCCGGCATTGCGGAGCGCAAGCTGCTCGCGCGGAACGAGCGCATCCAGAACCTGGAAGCCCTGCTCCAAGACGCCGACCGGAGGTTGGCCATGCAGAACCAGAAGTTCGAGGCGCAGCTGCAAGCCGTCAAGGAGCGCCTGGACCAGGCACGAGGCGAGTTGTCATTAATTGCCTTCCGTCTTTCTCCGTCTCCGAATGTGGACTGACACATTTTCCGCCCCGCCATCCAGCCCAGAAGGCGGCATCCGGTTCGCCATTAAGCTTTGGCCGGATCGCGAAGCCCCTCCGGGGCGGAGGTGGGAGCGCCGCGGCAGCGACTACCGGTGCGGGCCCGGCGTCTCCAAGTATGGCGAACCCTTTGGCGAGGGTGCAGAACGAGGAGGGGTGCGTGTTCGGCGTGTTCACATCGTTTTCCATTGTGCGCTCATTCGCCATTCATCGCGTCCTTTTTGTCACGAATGCAGCGCCGGTACGTGTCTAGCTCCATTCTCCCTGACAGTGTTCGGTCCACGGAGACTGACATCACCGCTTTACAGCCAAGCGGCAATCCTGGTTCAACTTCAACTCTCGATAGACGACGTCCTTCACGCGCCCGCCCCGCACACGACTTTACGCCTAGCCGTCCTACGTTCGCACTGGTTGTATGTTATAAACCGCATCTACTCGACTATTCTTTCGTCCGTAATACAGAGAGCCGCAAAGTGCTCGCCATTCACTGACCTTCACGTTTGTTGACGGTGGGGCGCGCCCGCTCGGCCGACCCCAAGACAAGGCGCGGCAAAAATTTCAAGGGCCGTCGAGCTCGGCGCCGCTGGCGCAGCCGATGACGAGTGGGCTGTCGGACCCTGTCGGGCCGTGACGGCGTGCGAGGCGGGCTGATGACGCGTTGGCGGGGTGAAAGGTTCCGCGAAGCGGGTGCGCGCGCAGCCGGGGGACGGGGGGGGGGTGCGTGAACGCGGAGTTGGGGCCGATCATGAGTGGTGGACTTTAGCGGACCGACGGGTGGTGGTGGCGGGTGGCGGATGGGACGCGGAACGGGTGGCGAGGTGATGGTGCTGGCGAGAACGTAAGGGCGGGCGTGGCGAGCGTCGGGGGGAGCACGCGGGGGGCCGGGTGAGGGGAGAGGCGGTGAGGAGCCGCGGTGACGACAGACGGGCTGGCTGGGGCTGGCGGGTGCTCGCGGAGGGCGGGTGTGGGATTGTGGCTGGGCGGCGGCAGCGGCAGCGGCAGGCTCTGGCGGGGCTGGTCCGCTCAGGGTCGGGTAGGCGGGCGTCTGGGGGCGTGATGGGGCGGCGGTGGGCCGTAGGGGTGCGGCGGTGATGCCCGACATGGCAACTGGGCCGCGGCAGGCGAGCGGGGAGGTGAGGTAAGCTGCCGGATCGGGCACGCGAGGTCGCTGGGAGGCGGGCGGCGAGTTGCGGAGGGCGTTACACGTGTCATCTGGGCCGACGCCCCGTCCAATCCGCCCGCCCGGTTTCAGCGGAATCAAATAAGGCCCCCATTATTATATTTTCCTATTTTGCCCATTTTGCGGCGCGTCGAGAGCTGCCGCCCTCGCGCTCACCTCCCCTCCACGAGGTCAGTGTCCTCCCCACCCAGAGGTCCTCCTGCCGTCCCCCAGGGCCTCTCTCCCCCCTCCTCGCCGCCCTCCGTCCGCCCCGTACCATACCTGTGAGTCCCACGTTCCCCCCACACGGTCCTGTGACGTCGCACGCCTTCGATCGAACGCGTCCAACGCGTCTCCTTCCTTTCTCCGGACACGCGCCGCCCGCCCGCCCGCCACATCCCTCCCGTCGCTTTGCCCCGTTCGCCTCGCTTTCGGGCCCCCTTTGCTGATTGCCTTCTCTCCAGCCTTATAACAAACGCGTCTTGGACTCCGCGTGCCCGCCGTATATTGTAGCCTTTCGTATGTGAGTCACCGCTTCGCCCTCCCTTCCGCCCATATAAACCTCTCCTCCCCAGGATTGCGACTGCTATGTCGACTACTAATCACGAAACTTCTCGTAAACCATCCGGCTCTTCTTCCCAGTCCAGAGGCCACTCTCCGTCAGGTTCCCCAAACCCCGTGCGTCCTCCACATTCCGTTCCACGTGCGCCAGGGTCTCACGCCGCGTGCAGATTAATCCTCACAGGAAGAATTCCGCAAACATGTTCGGTGTCGCTATGGCTCCCTCAAACGGCCTCAAGTCCTTGAACGCAGGTTGGCAGGTGCGTGACCGCTATGTTTCGAACGCGAGCGCCCCATGTCCTGACGCCTGCACAGGTGTGGGGCGGCAACTCGTCAAGACACCCATCCGGTTCCTCTGCCACCAGCATTCCTGACTCGTCCATGTCTCACCTGAACGAGCCATGGGGCTCGCGCTCTGTCAGCGGCACCTGGGAGGACGTTTCCGAGTCGCAACAGAAGGAACTACCCAGCTTGGTGCGTGGGGCAGTGCATATGCCCACCGAGCTTCTTCTGTGGCTTCCGGTTGCTGAGCTATATTCCATTCTCCCTCGCTTTAGATGAGACAACGGCAGGTCTCCGCCCAGTCTGGAGGGTTGCCTTCACAGGCAACGGGCGTGTCCAAGCAGGGACAGATCTCCTCGCAGCCCTATAACGCTGTCCTCGGTAAGTTTCGTGTTGACGCCTCTGATGTGCGCTAATGACTCAATTGATCCGGCCCAGGTCAAAACGGCAGCCCCGTCGGGAACTACGACTCGCTGCAGTCCTCCTCTTCGTTGGTGGACACCGAGCTGTCTGTTGCGCTCCGTGGCATGGCGGTCGAGGACGAGTATGGCGTGTCGCAACAGCAGAGCCCGGCGTTCCGGCAGGGCTCACAGCCTTCCGGCATGGTGCCTCAGTCCACGCCTGGGCTCGCTGTCCGCGGTCCTCAGCAGCCGCACAGGGGGCCGTACGGCGCGTATCCTCAGACCGAGTACGCTTACTACCCCGGTCCTTCGTACTCGTACGACGCGTTCCGCACAACCCCGGACCCCTCCCTCTACGGCTCCTCCCCCGCACTCACCCCCGCCTCCGCTGCGCCTAGTGTATATCCTGGGTTGGGCCCCCAGACATTGCACCCCCATGCCATGACTGACCTCCACGCCCAGCAATTCTACGACTATGTTGGCTCCCCACGGGCGATGGGCTCCCAGTACTACTACCCGACACAAGCCCTCGTCTACCATGCGCCTCCCTCACACTCGCCTATGCTCACTCCTCATCCGTTGGCCGGAGGGCCTGATAAGCGTCGTGATCAGGTACGTGTTCTGTGACATAATTTTTAGAGTGCTGATCCCGACGCAGACACTCCGCAGAATATGTTGTACGCTAACATGCGCTCGTCGCCGTCGCCGCACTCAACACCGTACGGCCCCGCCGTGGACTTCAGCCCGCAGCTGCCGCGCGGGGCCGTGTTCCCGCACGCTGGGCCCAACAGCCCAGGTTTCGGGCACGGTGGCCGCCACGGGCGGCGCGGGGACGGGGCGGTGCGAAGCGCGCAGCTGGACGAGTTCCGCGCCAACAAGTCTCGGAAGTGGGAGCTTCGGGTGAGTGCAGCCGTGGCGGGACGTAACCTTGTCGCGCTTCTCGACGCACGTCTTTCGGGGCTGACGCACAGGGCACGCTCTAGGACATTTTTGGGTATATTGTCGAGTTCAGCGGGGATCAGCACGGGTCGCGCTTCATCCAGCAGAAGCTCGAGGCCGCCACGAGCGAGGAGATGGAGATTGTGTTCGACGAGATCGTGCCGCAGTACGCCATCCAGCTGATGCAGGACGTCTTTGGTAACTACGTGCGTCTACTTCCCCCTGGCCTGGCTTGACGTCAGGCGCTGAGCCGCGCTAACCGCTCGCGGCGATCCACAGGTGGTGCAGAAGATGTTCGAGTATGGCACGGCCGCCCAGAAGGCGCGCCTGGTGAGCACGATGGAGGGACAGGTGCTCGGCCTGTCACTTCAGATGTACGGCTGCCGAGTCGTTCAAAAGGTGCGTGGTTATCGGACAGCGCCTATCCGGGGACATGTGTTAACCTCGCGGCGCTACAGGCGATCGAGTACACGAACCCGGACCAGCAGGCGATGTTCGTCCAGGAGCTTAGCCCGAGTGTCCTACGGTGTGTCAAGGATGCGAACGGTAACCATGTGAGTGAACTTCTCGCCGGTGTTGTGAGGGCTACACTGATTGGGTTATCTCAGGTCATTCAAAAGATCATCGAGCATGTGGTCCCCGAGCGTCTTGGGTTCGTGTCATCTTTCCGCGGGAGCGTCTATGAGCTCTCGACACACCCCTACGGATGCCGAGTCCTTCAGCGGTGCTTCGAGTACCTGCCGGAGGAGCAGACGCGTCCTTTGTTGGACGAGCTCCACAAGTACGTTTCGAACCTGATGATCGATCAGTTCGGGGTAAGTGTGCGGCGTAAAATTTGAGAGGAGCCACCGTGCTAACTCCCCTTGTAGAACTACGTCGTGCAGTTCGTTCTCGAGCACGGGAAGCCGCAGGATCGCGCGATGATCATCCAGAAGCTGACCGGCCAGATGAACAACATGGCCAAGCACAAGTTCGCGTCGAACGTGTGCGAGAAGGCGTTGGTCACTGCGGATGCGGACAGTCGTCGACAGCTTATCGACGAGATCATGACTCCCAAGCAGGACGGTCTCAGTCCGATCATGGGCCTCATGAAGGATTCCTTCGGGAGTGAGTAGCCGCTTCAAATTGTATTGCTTTTGTTCTCACGAACCTGGTCCAGACTACGTCCTTCAGAGGGCACTGACCGTGGCCGAGGGCGACCAGAAGGAGCAATTGATCAGCAAGGTCCGGCCGCACCTGGTCAACATGCGGAGGTACTCTAGTGCCTACAGCAAGCACCTCTCTGCGAGTGAGTGCTTCGCCGGAACAATGTACCTAATTTGTCCTAACCATCGTTCTAGTTGAGCGCCTCCTCGAGAGGTTCTCGTCGGCGCCCGCCGCAGCGGCCGAGAGTGCGCCTGCTGAGAGCGCCGCAGAAGCTGCTTCTGTCTAAGGCTTCTTTTCTACTGGCTTCTGTTCCCGCATACACTACACCGGTCACTTTTGCATCATCTAGTTCTCTCGCATCTCGTCGCTCGCGTTCGGATCTACTCACCACCTTGCTCTCATCTCACCCCATATCATCTTCATCCACTATACACTACTACCATACGCATCCAGTCTAACGCATCTCGTCTCGCACGTCGCGCTCTGCAGCATTCCCCTATAATCACTTCGCTCCTTTCTTCCGTTGGATATTGTCGCCGTTCGGACTGTCACATAGTTAATACCTTTTCACCCGCGCATACCAGTGCCGCCGCCGTCGCCGTCGCCGCCGATATACCGCCGTACACCTACCATACCTCGCACGTCGTTTAGTAAGTATCCCAGCAGCGCTAGCATTTACCCCGCCCGTTCACTACCTCGATTTTCCCCCTCATCGTCGTCGCCCGCGTACACAGCCCTAGATATAGCTAGTATAATCTGCAATACATGCTACCTCGTGCCTCCGCATTTCAAGTTCGCGATCCTCGTGGGCCGCAACAGAACTTCGAGGGGTGCCTTCTGATTGTGGAGGTTGTGTCCCTCCAGACGCCTACAAGTCTCCGGTGGGTCGGACCGCCCGGACGCGTGCGTGTCGCGTGCGCGACCGCGCGGCGGCAGCCTCTCCGCCCCGGCTCCGAAATATTCGGATCGCATCTCCCCTCTTTCTCCTCTCCCCTCTTTCTCCTCGTCTGCGTCTTGGCCGTGGCACCCCAGAGCTCCCAGCACCTCAGGCCTCAGGCACGGTGAAGCAATAGACTAGATGGCCGCCGTTGCGCAAAAGGAAAAGGACAAAGTGCGTCTCACCGCCGAACCTGGCGCGTTTCTTTCGCTGAACCGGATGTTTTCTCCTCTGGTCTGCTCCCCGCCGCCTCCGGTTCGTAGGGGAACGCTGCGTTCAAGGCGGGCGACTTCCCCACAGCCATCGGCCACTATACGGCGGCGTTCATTGCCTACCCGACGAACGCGACGTTCCCGCTCAACCGCGCCGCGGCGTACTTGAAGCTAGGCAAGTAAGTGCGTGAGCGTCCTCCGCTTTCATCCGCTCGGGCCACTCGTCCTCATCGCCGTCTTGGGCTCTGCAGAAACGAAGATGCGGAGCGGGATTGCGACGCGGTGCTCAAACTGGACGCGAAGAACGTGAAGGGGCTATTCAGGCGGGGACAGGCCCGGATTGCATTGCAGAAGCTGGAGCTCGCGCAGTCTGGTATGTTGGTGGTTCCGTCCGCTGCCTCTTACGATCTGGGTCGTTGACGTAGAGAGCAGACTTCCAACAGGCCCTGAAGCTCGATCCCGCGAACGAGGCCGCGAAGCAGGAGCTGAAAAAGGTACAGGATGCGCTAAAGGCCGCGCCGTCCTCACAGAAGCCCGTAAGTGCACCTTTCCCTTAAGGATTGACTTCCGTCTCATCCTCCCTGAATACAAAGAGAAAGCCGATCGATGTTACGTCTACACCCCTTCCCCACACCAGCAGCACCCCGCCGAGGCGACGGCGCGTCCCTATCACAATCGTCGAACCTGATCCCCCGGCCTCCGCGAGCTCTTCGTCCAATGCACCGTCACGCTCGGACGCAAAGTCAGATCTGATGACGCCCGTGTCTTCGCGCCCGCTGAGCGGACCAGGCACTCAGACTGCGAGCCCGTCTCCATCAGCATCTGGGACACAGTCTACGCCTGCCTCGACCTCCGGAAAGACCAATGCGCCAAAACCCCCACCGCAAACCTTCCGGGAGGCGAAGGCTGCGCGGGAGGAATCCAAGCCCCGGGGAGGCATCTTCAGGGCGGGCGGACAGACGACTCTATTCTACGCACCCTCGGCGAACGAGCAGCAGAGCACGCCTAAACGGGAGCCCCCACAGACGCTGGTCGCGTTCATGAGGATATGGGGAACGCTGCAGACCCAGGAGGAACGCTGGGACGTGCTTCGGGTGAGTGCCAGTCGCGCTCGAATACACGTGCGTCTTGGTCGGTGGTGGTGACGACGCGTCCCGCAGCAAATCCCGGCTTCGCGCCTACCCGTGCTGTTCAAGACGTCGCTCGACGCGTCCATCTTGGCGGCGATCGTGCACGCGCTGCGCGAGGCACTCGCTGCTGCGCCGGAAGACGCGGAGAGGGCTACGGTCGTGCGCGCGTACATGGTGAGCCTGCCGCGGGTGCCGCGCTTCAGCACGGTGTCGATGATGATGGACGGCGGCGAGCGCGCGCAGGCGCAGGCCGTCTGGGATCTCCTGGGCCGGTCGCGTGGGGAGGGCGTCGGGGGCGAGATGGACAAGCGGAAGGAGGACGGGTCGAGGGCGGCGTGGGGGTGTCGGTGACGCTTACCCTTGTAATATTTGTGGGCGAGAATCGAACGAGTGCACACGTAGAGGAGCACACGGAAGTCCGCCTGGGTCGAGCTGTGGGATTTGAGCGATGACGAGCCCGCGCGCGACTTTGGTCAGACGGATGGGCAGAGCGCGGGCCGCCGGGCGGACATCATACGTGGACGCGCAAACTGGGCCAAATACGCGCTCGCTCCGAGGCTCGATTCGCTCATCCAGTGCCGCGCACTGCTCGTCCTTTCGTCACACCTCTCTCCCACCGGCTCCAGCCTCCTCTCTCCTGGCCCTCTTCGTCTTCTTGGGTCCCGGCTGGGCCTCCGTTCCACCATGTCCACCGCTGGCGAGGCCGCATCTCTCTTCGGTGCACCAGACACCGCGCTCGACCCCTTCTCTGCCGCGCTAGGCGGCGACCCTCCCCGGGAAGACCACAACGGCACGTCCACCGAGTCCGCGAATGCCGTTGCGGACTTGTTTGGCACGGCCACGGATCCGTTCCCCGTCGACGGAGCAGGCTCTTCGAGCGCGCCCGCTCAGGACGCGCAACCGACGTGGTACGATTCGCCGGCGCAACAGCCGTACGGACACGACCAGGCCGCGACGAACGGATACGCACCCACATACCAGGCGCAAGCATCATATGCTCCCCAGAACGGAACCTACTCGCAATATGGACAGTATGAGCAGTATGGGCAGTACGGACAGTACGGACAAACAGCCAATTACACCCAGCCTGCTGCCCCTGCCACATCTGGTACGTTTTTTCGATTTCAAGGGACATGCAGGCGGATTTATATATATATCCATCAGCATATGAACCTCCCCATGCGCAACAACCTCAAAGTCATACCCCTCAGTCGTATGCGCCGTACTCGCAGAATACGTACGCCCCGAGTACCGCCCAAGCACCGGTTACACAAAACGGAAGCTACTCCACCCCCGGATACGATCCATACAAGCCCGCACAAACTCAGTCGAGTTACGAGGCTCCCTCGCACACGGCGAGCGCGGCTGCGCCCACGTCTTATGATCCTTATAAGCCCTCATACACCGCGGCGCCTGCATCGCAGCAGCAGACGTATGCATATGGCACCGATTCACACACTCCGGCGTATGGGAATGCATCTGTCCCCGTCCCCCCGCCTCCTGCGCCTGTGGTATCGGAGGTTCCACCGCCTTCGCCGAAGGTCGATGTCGCACAGTTCCGCCCGAAGACGTTCAACGCGTACGATCCTCCCATACCTCCCGTCAAGTCCCGGCACGTCTCCAACCCAGCGCGGGCAGTATACGGCTCGCCTTCGCCCGCCTCGCCCCCTCCCCGGAGCACATTAAGTCCGCCGTCCGCTGCTCCGCCTCCTAGAGGAGCCCGTAGGACACCGGACCCGCACGCGATCGCTTCGCAAGTACGTCGTGATAGTCACCCTACTGCGTATCACGCCCCTCCCCCGCATCGGTCCGCTAGTCCATACGACCCGCCGGTACCCAATGGAGTAGGGCACAGCGCGGCTTATCAGCCGTCTTATAGTCCCCAGAGGAGCTATGGCGGAACTCCTGCTGTGAACGGCGGATACGGAGATGGGGCATATGGTGGCGCGAGCCACCTTCCGGAAGGACTTCCCAAGGTAAATGAAACATACGCGCCTTCCGCTGCTGCATACGTTTCTGGCACTGCGGAGGAGGCCCACGTACTGGAAGATGTTGCTGAGGAGGTACCCCCGCCTCCGACTGCAACATACGAAAGTCCGGTATCCGAAGCCTCGGCCGTCCGCCCTGCGCCTCTGGACCTAGATGCAGAGGAAGGTACACCGCACCCACCTCAACAAGACTTCACGCATGGATCGGCATCCGTTGATCTAGTAGAATCGCCATCGTCTGCCCCAGTGCCGGCCAGCTCTCCCCCGACTACCTCGCACTCTCAGCCTCGAAGTCAAACAGTGCACCCCCCTGCTGGTCCCTCTTCTCCCCAGAAGACGGTTTCTCCCCCTCGTTCGTCAAGTACTGCGCCTCAATACACGACACAGGCTGCTACTGGCGCGTATGACCCTTATGCGCCAACCTCCAGGTCGAATGCGTCGGACCGGGCCAAATCCCCTGGCGCATCTTCCGTACGCTCGGTAGCAAGTTTGCAGAAACAGGCATACGATCCTCCCCCACGCCGGGACTCTACTGCTGCGAACACCTCACCGACCCTAACTAGGCCGCTTTCGAGTCAGTCCCGGCGGTCGACATATTCGAATCCTTATGAGCCTCATGCTATTGCTGAGCTCAAGCGCACGGCCTCCCCTGCCAGCTCGATCCACTCAGTTGTGTCGCACAAGCAGAACGCATATGATCCCTATGCACCAGCAAACGGCGTCCCGACCACCCGCGAGCGTGCCACCTCCAACGGTTCCGTATACTCCACGTCATCTGTCAGCGACCCTTACGCTCCGTCGCGCCACCCGGCGCGTCAGTCGAGCGAGCACACGTATGGGAGTTTCGTTGTCCCCCCAACGACATACGCTCCGAGCGCAGCTCCTGCCCCGTCTGTCGACCGGTCTGGTGCACAGTACGTCACCCTCGCGCCCCCGGTGCACTCCACGTATGCGCCCTCGCCATCATTGCTGGGGACCAACGACCCGCTGGGCAGGACGTCCGCGCGCGTGCCCGTAATCAGCTTCGGCTTTGGCGGGAAACTCGTCACCTGCTTCCACGGCGCGAACATGAACACGGGCTTTGACGTTGCGCTGTCCGCACGCCAGTCTACGGACATCAAGATCCACTCGCTCGACAAGGTCATTCCGGAGTCCGCGCTGGACACGTCGGCCACGGCGTACCCCGGTCCGTTGTACTCAGATCCGGGCTCGCCGACTGCGAGTTTGGTGCGCACGGGGGCGCAGGTCGTCAAGGCGAAGAAGGCGAAGGTTATCAAGTACCTGGAGGATAGGGCAGCGGAGATGGCGGCAGGGCTGGGGTACCACCGACCGGGTACGGAAGAACGGAGCCGGATTGAGGCGAAACGGACACTGGTGTTGTTGCTCAAGGTCATGGTGGAGAACGACGGACGTCTGTCAGGAAGGTGAGCTTTATTCCATCCATCCGCGCATGCAAGGCGACTAAGTTTCCAATCAGCACTGAAGTCGATACTGCCGTGCGTGCGGCACTTGTACCTCAGGACGGAACGTCGCCCACGGAGTCCGTGAGCACCGGTATGATCCCCGCCACCTCAACAGAGTTGCTTGGCAGTGCCTACGGAGGTCTGGGCTCAGCGCTCCCTAACACGCAGGACCAAACTGTGGCAACGTCGGTCGTGCGCTCGTCTCAGCTCGACAAGATTCAGGATCTTTTGGCCCGGGGCGATCGTCGCGGAGCGTGCCACTATGCGGCAGACGAGAAGTTGTGGTCGCACGCGCTGTTGATCGCGAGCAGCATCGACAAGGAATGCTGGAAGGAGGTGGTCACCGAGTGGATACGTGCCGAGCTCGTGACGGATGCTGCGCAGGGCCAGGGTGAGCCGACGCTGAGGGAGCCGCTTCGTGTCGCGTACAGCTTGTTTGGTGGAAACGGTGCTGGGGCCGGTGAGTTGTCTTTCTGGCGAAGCATAGTATCTCGCTGACACTCTCCTTGTAGTCCAAGAATTGGTGCACCCGAAGTCGCTCCTGCAACATGCTTCGAGCAGCTTGCAGATCCCTGTACCCCCGCCTCCCACGTCGGTCACCCCGATGACGCCGAACTTCCCAGTCATCCAGCCGCTGAACATCACGCCGGAGGTGCTCATGTCGTGGGCGAAGACGGCGGCGATGATTCTGTCGAACCCAGTGACGCCGGAATCATCGGCGGCATTGACTGCGTTGGGTGACCAATTGGCTGCTCACCAGTGGACCGAAGCAGCGCACGCCTGGTGTGTATTCATTTCTCAGGCACGCGCCCGTAGCTAACTTTGCGGCAGCTATATGCTCTCCCCGCAGACGTCTCCTCTCGGTGGCCTAGGAAGCACGCCCCGACTCACGCTGCTGGGAAGTCCCCCTCCCACGAGCTTGTCGTTGTACTACAAGGATGCGGATCCTATCATCTTTTCGGAGGTCCTCGAGTTCGCGATGGCGTTGGCTACCCCCGCCAAGGGTCTCGAGCCATTCACCGGATTCCCGCATTTGCAGCCGTACCGGCTCATCCGTGCCACCGCTCTTGCGGAACTTGGCCATGTGCAGTTGGCGAACAGGTACATTTTTATCATCGTATTGCATGTCGTGATAGTTCTCATGTCGTGCACAGGTATTGCGAAGCTATCACAAGCTGCATGAACCGTGGAATGCCCGTGATCAACGTCACGTTCGTTGAACAGTTGAAGCTCCTCTCCGATCGCCTCACGGCGGCGCCGCAGTTGGACAAGAGCGGCACCTGGATTGGTGGCAAGATGGCCAAGCCTAGCCTGGATAGCATCGGGAACTGGCTGGAAGGCCGGTTCACCAAGTTCATTGCTGGTGAAGGCGATTCCCCGCATCCGGAAGAAAACAAGAGCATGGCGCAACAGCAATCGTACAGCGGCCCCTTCGCAAACTACAGCTCCATCTCTTCCGCAACGACATCTGCCTACCCATCACCCCATCAGTCCGTCACCGACCTCACGGAGGTGCCCAGTGCGGGAGTCGCACCGCCTCCCTTCCGTGCCGGCTCAGCCATGGGCGGCCGGCCTCCCTCTCGTGCCCAGATCCAGATCAATAGAGCAGCGTCCGCCATGGACAATGTACGTCCCTTCCAGCGTGGAGCGTCGCCCATTGCACGAGTTGCGTCAGCGAACGCTGCCACTTTTGCTGACGCTGGGCCGTACGGACAGGCACGGGGCTCCTACGGGAATGGATATGCTCCCGCGCCGTCGCACCTCAGGGCTGATAGCAACTCCCACGGCGACGTGTCAGGACATGGCCCATCAAAACCGCCCAGCACGCCGTCGTGGTGGGGGGCGTCGGAGTCGGACGCGCCGACCCCTACCGCTACGTCGTTCGTCAGCCTGGACGAACACCCGTCTTCCTCCACGTCGAACTCCGGGTTCGTCTCCCTCATGGACTCTGTGGACTCCCCCTTGCTCTCTGCTACTCCCACTGGCTCGAGGCATCAAACCGCTTCCGCGCCGCCTCCGTCGCGCCACAACGACTTGGACGACTTTGACGACGACCTAGGCCTTGGGAACTCGTCCTCTCGGAGGAAGCCACAGGCATCTGAAAACGGCAGCGCTCCAGCGGCTAACACCCCGGTCAAGGAAGAGGAGAAGCTTCAACCTGCAGCAGATAAGTCAGGTGCGTCCGATGGCTCTGTGACCCCTTGCTCTGTCGCTAATACCGTCCATAGAGGCCAAGCAGGCAGCGTCTGGCGGTTGGCTCAGCCGGATCTGGGGTGGCAAGCGCCAAGACAGCACCTCTCCTGCCCCCGTCAAGGCGAACCTCGGCGAGGAGTCGGCGTTCTACTACGACAAGGAGTTGAAGCGATGGGTTAACAAGAACGTGAGTGCTTCTAGATCCTGTCCCTCTCTCCCCTCCCTTGCGCGCCAGTTCTTACGCTCGCCCTACCTCTTAGGCCGCACCAGAAGCTGCGAAGCCCTCACCTCCCCCGCCGCCTCCGCGTGCGCAGACAGCGTCGCCGGGGCGACAGTTGGGCGCGATGCCTCCACCGTCGCCGCTTGGACACCCTCCCATGCGGCCCGCGAGTGCGCAGCCTCCGGAGCGCGGCTCGGAACCTCCACGTCGGGCGCCGCCGCCGCGGGTACGCTCGAACCTAGTGCCGAGCGACGCGGAGGGCTTGAGCCCGTCAGTGCCGCCGTCACCGCTGCCCCCGTCTGGCACGCCACCGCCCGGTGGCCGCCCGCGCGGCGGTGCGGCGAAGCGCAACGTGCGGAGCCGTTACGTCGACGTGTTCTCGCAGGAGGGCGGCGCGAGCTAATCGACATTTGCTGCGTTCTAGAGGGAGTTTGTCTTGCGTGTTGCTACAATTCCGTTTCCTTTTGTATCGCTATCTTGTTTGCCCGCGGCTTGGACAGGCCTTTATGGTATTATATGAGAATGCTCTAGCCCAACTCTCGTCGCCCTCCTCATCTTCTCCTCTCATCTCACCCGACCACACATCGCGTTTCACAAGCAGCAGTAGATAGTAGATATATTCCGGAACAAGAACGGTCGTTTTTACATGCGCGTCACAACACCTACAGGAGGAGCTTGAACGGATAGCCGCGGTTCTTGACACGGAAGAGGGAGATGAGGACGGAGAACATGACGAAGATGACCCCGGACCAGAGGTAGACCTGCAGGCGCTGGCGGTATGGATGCGATTGGTGCGGCGTGATGAGGGTGAGCATGAGGAAGGACGCCGAGAGCAGACCGTCTGTCGAAATGCTGTCAGACCCAGAGAGACCCAAATAGTGTATAGGAAGCAGGGCACTCACAGATGAAAGACACGACCTGGACCTCCTGCCCGAACTGGTTCTGGTACCCGGGCGCAATCCACTGGCCATTCTGGCCAGACTGCGGCATGCCACGAATGCGGACGAACATGAAGCCGGAGGTCATGACGAGCGAGGTGAGCACGAGCCCCGCAGCCCACGCCCAGCGCGAGCGGAGGACGGGGAGCATGACGCGGATGCCGGAGAGCGCGATGAGCGTGAAGCCCGCGGCGGTGCCGTACTTGGCCCAGTCGATCGGCGCCTTGTACGGGATCGGCACGGGGGTCCAGGCGGAGAGCTGCTCGGCGAGCGGGCCCGCGTCGAAGCCGCTGTGGCAAAGGGGAACGGAGGGGAGGGTGTCAACAAAACGCTCGCGGGCAACGGTTCCGGCGTAGAGGCGGATTGAGAGCAATGGGTTGGGGGACTTACTTGGAGAAGTCGTAGACCACGGGCGTGGTACGCCCGCTAGCGGGGCGGCGAGAGCCCTCGGCCGCAGGGTAGATGTGCACGACGGGCGCGCTTTGGATACCGAGCTGTGTGCGTGCGCGCGCATTCCGCAGTCAGCGTCGGTGTCGGTCGGCACCTAGAGCCTGCGCCCGCACTGGGGCTCGTACCTTTGAGAACGTGCCCATGGCATTGTCGAAATCTGCGGTCGCGAAGAAGTGCGAGTTGCGCTGCTCGGCGGGGACTTTGGCCCATGCCTTCGCCACGGTCGTGAACGAAGGGTCAAACTCCCTGCGCAAGGTTGCACAATTAATGTCAGGCCGCCCGAGGAAATTCAGAGTACACACTTGCACGGCGCGCATCGCCTCCTAGGATCCAATGCCGTGAAGTGAACGGAGGAAGTCCAGTTGCGGCCGGAATGCGTCAGGAGGCTGTAGGACTTGTCGTCGAGCTTGATGAGGCCATTGTTAGCCGCGGCAAGCTGGACCAGCTGCTGGTGTGCGGACTCTACAGAGACAGCAAGACAGAAGGGAAGAGATAAAAGAGCGAGAAGAGGAAGCAGCAGCATGGCTGGCGGGGACGGAGGGGGAGGGGACCAGGATGTAGTGGACCGCACGTAGCTGCGCGCGACGCGACGTGTCCGCGCCGGGCGTCTACCAAGCGCGTCATGGCACTGCAAGCTGCTCTATTCTTGGACTCGTACTACTCGACTCGAATGGTCCCCACGGGCATACTTGCGCCATGGTGAGCCTCGTACGGCTGGGTTTGTCAAGCCGGAGGCTAAAGAGATACTCGTATACAGGCGATGAGCGATAAAGCTCGCGGTAGCTTGATGCTCCTCACGGCTGTCCTTGCCTTTCTGTACTACACATTCTGGACATTACTGCTGGTGAGTGCCTCCAACATTTCACGGTTTTCAGCCATAGCTCATCTTTATGTTCTGTCCACAGCCATTCTTTGATAGCGACAGCCCAATACATCTGTGGTTTCCCGCCAGAGAGTGGGCGATCCGCATACCTGCGCTCATTGTTGTCGTCGGCACCTCTGCGATGGGCCTCTTCCTCGGCGTTCGCATCCTACAGGATAGCGCTACAGCGACCCAGCAGCATTCCCGTAGAAAGACTATATAATACAACGGTGACAGGAAATGACGAGCGAAAAACATCTAAGATAGCACAGACAAGGTTTATGGATAATCTCAGACGGGAAGAGTCCATGACTAGCTCGCAATCCTCCTCCTCTCCATGTTGATTTGCCGCTTGGCCGCCTGCAGCTTCTCCTCCGCAGTTATTTCCGTCGTAACCTGGTTGACGAAGTACTCTAGCGAGTCGTCCGGGGGCGAATCCTTCAAGCTCCTCGCGACCCTGGTCACCTATGCAAACCCATCAGCTTCATGGTTACCAGGAAACCGGAGGTCAAACCTTGGATTCTCCACGAACAACATCCTTAAGACGGCTGAGAATTCGGGCGGGCAGCGCAGTGTCAAGCGCTACGATCGCGCGCGACTGGCGCACGAAGACGAACAAGTCCCCAACCGCCGTCCATAAACTCGACGTGAATGGCTAACAAGATCAGTGTATCAGTTCAAGCTCATCTAGTCTGAAAGAAAAAACCAAGACGTACAGAACCGTTCCCCGCACGCGCCTCCGCCTCGAACGCGGCGAGCACCGCCTCGAACGGTGGCCATAGCTCGTTCCACACAAGGCCTGCAGCCATGCCCTCCCCGTCCTTGAGCGCACCCGCCGCATCGTGCCCAGGGTGGCCCGCGGACGCCTTACGCGCAAGGAGCAGCCAGAGCTTGATCGCCGCGTACGCGCAGCTGACGTCCGCGTGCGCGCGGTCCTGCGCGTCCGGCCCCGCGCCGTCAAGGTTCGCAGCGGTTTGGTACGGGTTGAGCGAGGTGTTGTATGCGAGCGAGAACGTGTGGAAGTACTCGAAGAGGATCGCGGCAGACACGCCTGTTGGTCGGGAGAGGGCAGCGAGTGCAAGGATGTTCCACACGCGGACGGTTATGGGATTCTTCTGCAGACGCGAGAGTTCGAACGGGGATTAGCGTTAGTCTGGCAGGGTTGGTGGGAAATTGAGTACGGACCGACAAGTTTTGCAGGAGAGATGGTTGGATCTCCGCGCCCTGTGCGACCAACTTGGCTACGGTCAGGGAAGCCGAGAAGTCCGAGTGAAGGAGCCCATCGGGCGTGCTCTCATTGTACAAAAAGTACAGCCCATCATAGGACAAGTGCACCTGCGCCTCCAGCGGAATGAAAATGGCTGGAGCGGTACCACGGTCGGCGTTTACTGTCAATGCCTGGCAGGTGAATAATAAGTGCATGCTCTCCTAGATGTAGCGGAAGAAAATAAAACAGACCTCGATCAGAGCCACAAGCGTCGCTGGATTCACTCGTGCCTTGATGTTGAGGGCATCTTTCGTAATCTCCAGCATCGAGGCAGCGATGGGGTTGACAAGTTGGACATCCGGATTTGCACCGGACGCTTTCGCGGCCCGACGGTAAAGGGTTGTAGTAACATGGAGAACTTTCCGCAGACTCGTCACAGACACATTGAACCGGATGAGCGATGAGCGAAGGAGAGTCTCTAGGTACGTCAGGAGGTCCTGGAAGAATTTTAGGGTTGCATGTAAAAGACAAATCCAAATCAACCCACCCTACTATGCGCCTTGTTATGCTGAATCAAGGTACATGCAAGCAGTAGAAGCGCGCTGGGGTCAAACCGAGCGTGATTGAGGTCTGCCGTCTTTCGGGTGAGGTTGCCCATGATCAAGCCAACAACTATCAATCTCGGTCAGCCCCCCATTGTCACTGAAGAAGAAAACAACTTACACTGCATCAGAGGGAGGGTGTAGTCCGTATGGTGCACAACCTCTACGTAGGTATTTACGTTATCAACCAAAGCCTGAAGTGATTCGTCGTCGCCTTCGACAGTGCGTGACAGGGTGTCCCGTAGTAGTGCATCCCGTAGTGTCTCGTGTGGATGCTGATTGCGCTCGGCGAAGACATGCGGCCCTGTAATGTGCTTCACGATTCCAAAGAATTCCGGCGTGCGGGGTCGCTGTAGGGGGCCACACAGTTCAGTATCAATTTAGGGTAAATGGGACGAAACACTCTTACCTTGAGGAGCAAGTAGAAAACGCCGCTGAAGGCGTATCTGCGGGGGGTTTATTGGATGGTATTCACCCGAGGCGATTGGGGTAAACTCACACTGCAAGGATATTCCGAAGGAAATTCTTGGTCTGGTCCACAAGAATGTCATCTCCGTGTTGCAAGTAATCCATCTTCTCCAAAAGGTCCACAGAGGATTCGACCGCGTCCCTAATTTAGGAATTAGCCGTGTTCTTTTTGAGCGTACGGATAGCTTACACTACGAAGTTGCCAGTGAGCAAAGGCCATCTCTTGATGAATGCATGACACGCTGTGAGCACAAGTTGACGGACGTCATAGCTCAGGTCGATCAGGAGCAGGTCCAGTGCTCGTTTTATTGCGCGCCTGAGGTGACCTTGGTACAGCTTTAACGGTCTGCTGTCGAAGTCGTGCTTGTAGATGACCATGATGAGTGACTTGATCATATTCTTGAGCGTCAGTGCTGGTAATGTCTCAATCTTGTAGCAGTTGGAGAATGTTTCCAGGAAGAGATCTACGAAGAGCGAGCCCACGAGGAGAGGCGCTGGCATTTCGTCCTCGATGTACCGTCCACCCATTGTCGCCGATGTGAGGTTGTATGGCTGGGGCGAATCCAGGACTAACATCAGTTCGTTCAAGCATGGGTAGGCGGTTTCGGGAATCGCATCAAGCATCCCGAAGCGGACGTGGAAGCTATTGGTGCTGCCCAGAGAAACCATGGCCGCTTCTGCAAATCCAATAGTTTTGGCGAGGTGGTCCTTGAGTTTGAGCATCGAGTTCACGTCAATTGGGATTCCTTCGGCCACCATCCGGAGGGCGAGCGACACGAGGGAGTTCTACCAAGAGGTTATAGGTTACAGCGTAGCCACTAAAGGATAGACCAACAGTACGAACCTGAAGAGAGAGTAGATCTGGATCCACGAGCATGCTTCTACGTGTATCGGAAGGCATCCCATATAAAGACTAAAGAAAGGTCGGTTTATGTGCTGCGTGAATAGATGCATAAAACTTACCAGGTGGGCAGACATAGGGCCTTCCTCATCGTCACCGTTCTTCTGTGCAAATTCACCCTCAAGGAGCGCCTCAAGCAAGATGTCCCATGACAAAACTAAAACGTGTATAAGTGTAACGGCAGCCGTGGAGTGCACAAGGACTCACGTCGCCATTGAGGGAAATGTGGACGAAGCTGAACCAGGAAAGAAACTAATTTCCGTCGATCGGCGATCGGCGACTTGGCCAATGCTTCGTCCCAGCAAAGTGTGATGGCCTCGAAATGAGCATTGAGGAGCGTTTGCGACCAAGTATCTACAGATAGTCTGACTTCCTCCTGGAAAAAAGTTATCAATGAGAGCATCATATTCCTGGGTACCAAATCTGCCTACGTTTCCGTCTTCCCATAAAGCTCCGAAGAAGTAGCGGAAGACATCGATGACGCTAGAGCGCCATTGCCGATCATTTACTGTGAATGCGGGACTAGTTACATCTTCGACGATCCGGAAGAGACGGACGATGGCTTGTAACCTAGATTGCCAGCCACGAGTCAATGACGTTGTTCCGACGCTCGTACCCAATATTCTTACCGAGCTTCCCAATTGTCACCAAACTCGAACAGGCTTTGAAGGAGGGTTTGGAAGGGCTGCGCGTCGACGGCAAGGACACGTAGTAGTAGAGATGTTCGGATAGCAGAAATCTCTGATACCTGTGTGGCATAGAATTGCCACATGCTGTCAGATACGGGTGAATAAGCACTTCGAGAATGAGCATTTGTTGCCAACATACCAAGTGCATAGCGAGGAGCCATTGCGTAGAATGAAATTGTCGACCTCGAAACCCTCGACGTGTTTAGCACGATGTATAAACGCGTCGAAAAACTTCGCCGCTACACAGGAAACCTCGTCAAGTCCTGTCTCCACGTATGTTCGGAGAGCTTCGATTATCGCTGAGTTCACGATAATGGGGTCCGTGTTTGCCGAGTTATGCCCGTGCAGCTTGCGTCTGTGCTAGAGATAAGTACGCATGACTGACAGGTGCCTCGACTACCAACCTGGAAGGGAGTCCTTGAATTTCGCTTCCCAAGATCATCCCTGACTCAACTAGGAATTCTCGTTCACACCCGTAGAGAAGCAGGCATGTCGTCAATGATTGTCGAAGGACCTGTAGACTTGAAGGTGTTTCAGCATACAATCTGTAGTAGGCAGTCTCTGGGGAGTCTTACACTTCTTCAACACGGTGGTGTGCCTGAAGATAGGACACGAGCTGGGGTCCAATACCTGTGTGGATGGCAGCTACCACTGTTTGCAAATCTTGGCGTCCCGTCGATTTCAACCAACATGACCAGAGCGCGGCCTTGATCAGGAGCGAACACACTTCTAAAGACACGCCGAATTTGTTACCCAGGCCAACGAGTTGCATGAATGTCTGCACAGATATCTCTACCCCCGATCGAACGAAGAGACAAAGCCAGTGAAGGGTCATGTCGAAACCTTCATATGACTTTTGGGCGATCTCGATTATGACTTTGAGAGGGTTGATTGTCAAGACGCTCAGTGTCTCCGTCATGGACTGGCGAGATTCCGCACCCACAGCGCTGAATCGCTGTGATGTCCCATCAAGTTCCCTGTTGAAGAGGCGAGAGAGTGCAGCAAGAGGCTTAGGAACAATCAGAAAGGCACCAACACATGAAAGCAGTAGCACTCACTAGTTGCTGGTCGACATCTAGGGACGAGGCACGTTCGAGCCATTTCTGGAACAGGTCGTCGAAAGCCGTGAAGAGGACGGAAGCTTGACTGAGCTTGAGGATCAAATGCAATGTCTTCTCTGTGACGGTGGCTTCTTTCCTGTCTCCGGCCCCGCGGCCCTTCCCAAGGAAGAATTCGTCGGCAACGGGAAGCTCGTGAGCCTTTTCGACAAGGATGTCGAATACCATCGTCGCGTAACCGTCAATATCTTGGTCGTGGAGCGCCAACAGCCACCGGGCAGCGTATCGCATAGATAGGGACCGCCTTCCTGCGACATAGTCACCGCCGTTGTTAGCGGAGCTGGCTGGAGTAGGTCGCGTCTGTGATGTCGATGGCCATGGAGGGATATCCACCCCGGACCTCACGCCTGGGAGGCTAAGGCCCCTGGCGACATAGTCGCGTAGCATCGTCGCTAGGTCGTCATCCTACCAGAACAATGGTTAGATTATAGATGAGACGTCGGGGGAAAGGTGTTCACCTCAGACAGGATCCAAGAGAGGACGGCTTTCGACAGGCGGCGGAGAGCGTAGTCGGTGAGCATACCGTCTGGCCAGAACCTTCGAACCAAGAGAAGTAGGCCCGTTTCGTTCACCGAGAGGTCAATGTCGGAAAGGCATGCCTCGATTGCGGCCACCAGAGTCTCGACCTCCGTCGAGACTTCGAGTCCCATTGGGATGGGGAAAGAACACATGAGACGTTCCGGATGAGGCCCGCCATCGAAGAGTTTGCCCGCCGAATCAACGCGCTGGAAAAAGCCTAGGTGGAAGAGTTGAGAAAGGAGGTAGCGAGCGGCAGCTTCAGAGTGAAGATTGAGCTGCTCTCCGAGCTGGTCCCTCAGATGGGCGAGTGTGGCTACTTCGAACGGGTAAGAACTGTCTTCGTTGTCCCGTGTCGGCTGTCCAGGCGTGAGGAGATCCACGGTACCGAAATCGTCTAAAGAGGGCAGCGGCGTCTTGATGACACTGGTCACGAAGGCTAGAACATTCCAGTTGAAGAAGAGATGAGTGTCGGATGCTCGCATGCGGTTCTCCACAAGATGGTCCGATAGCGCCGTGGAGACTGTCGGAGCGCGAGAAGATAAAAAGACCTCGAGGAGATTGACGAGGTAATGCAACTCGAACTCGTCTATGTGTCCGTCAGGTGGGGCGGTCTTCTGTTGCACAACGATAGACCCCAGAGCGAGTCCATTGTCGAGGATTTGGAGTTGCACCCAAAGGATGGCTAAGAAGACGGAAAGTTCTTCATACGTCCTGTAAGGAAGGTCCGCTTCGGTAAGGAAGATCTCCCTATAGTGGTCCGCAAATGATTGTCGCAAATCTTTCCAAGGAATGGTCATGTACGTGTCGTCGATGTTAATCGAACGGCACCTCGCCAGTTCGTCCGATGTTGCGGTGGTTAAACAGGACGAGTGCGCAAATAACTTGCATGCACCACATTTCATCGCCTGCGCTAGTGGGCCCCACAGTGGCTTCCTACAGATGAAGCATAGCGTAAGGCTGAAAAGATTGACGGGCCTGAATGCGTGCTGCTCCCTTCGAACGAGTTCGGACCCGAGGATGTGCCGTTGGGGGAGAATGTGTGAGAAACGGTGTACTGCGACCTTTTGCAGGCTCGGATCTGCGGCGACACTGTATTGGGTGAAGAAGCTTCCTTCGGGATACTCATAGCAGTCGAAGTGGACCATGCACATGCATAGAGAGCAGAGCAAACCAAAGCCTTCAATGACGTTCGAGCAGGAATGGCAATCGTGTTGCGACAGCCCTGCAAAGACGCCGGGGCCCACTGCGCGAGGGAATCTCCATGGAACGAATTGGTGAGCATAAGGGTGAGTATAATGTCTTCTGGAAACGGTTACACCCTGGGACTCTCGCGCGATGGCGTCGTGGTAGTTGACAGTGGGGAATGTCTTGCTGATGGTTAGGTGGCCGATCGCATGTGGCCAGTAGGAGAGGAGAAGGCTGATAGCAGCATAGCGAGAACGGGGGGTGTGGTATGCAATAACGGCGAGAGCATCGAGATATGCGTCTGGCTTGCTCTCCGCGATGCGGCTAAGAAGCTTGTGGAACCTGTGGAGAGTAGAGGAATTTGTACTCGCGAGGTCGATGCCCTCGAAAATAGCGGCTAGCAGTGCAGGGATGATGGATGACAGGTGGTAGATCGCGACGTCCTGCAATGGTGCCGAGGTGGATCGTAGCGGAACGTCTTCTGGAGAAAGCGCAGGCGTCCAGCGTCGCCAATTAGCCTCCGTGTGCGCCGTACCAATTGAGTCTTCCTTCACTTCGTCTACAAGGATGGACACCATGGGTGCCTGATCATTGGACGAAGGATCATTGTACGACATATCTACTAAATACTCAGCTCCCCCATCCATCCTCACTAAGCATAAATTCGCACCTGCCGCCGGGGACGTTAACTGGTGCATGCCCTGCAAATCCCTCAAATCCGCTAGCAAATTGCCCAACACACCCTCATCGAAGAACTGGAGCAGTCGTGTGTGCATCTCGGGCCCGAAGGTCATGAAGGCCGGAAGCAGCGCGAATCCAATCTGTGATATAACGCGGGGGTCGTGGCGGTGGGTGTGCAGCAAAAACCTTGCCACATCCAGCGAGATGAACTGGAGTGTATTAGGAGGGCGTGAAGGGCGCGGAGCCGACACCTTATACCGACAGTCTTCAGCAATTATGGACGCTAAGATTGATATGCATTGAGAAAGTAATTCGGGTGCATGAACAACGCCTTCGCCGTCGCCGCGGCCGACGGAAGGGGAGCGAGACCGTGGTCCACGGCCAATCGACAGACTCCGTCGACGCCTGAACGCATCCTTGAGTTTCTCGCTGTTACTTCGCTGATTCTGAGGGGTACTTTGGCAGAGGAGTCAGAACAGGAAATTTAGAACGATGTAGCTACTTACCTGTCGTAGAATATATCCCAGCTATGGGCGATAGACAGTGTGAGTACATCCTTCAGCTGATGGAGGAGGTCGACGGTCACGTCCGTGTTAAAGCCATCTACTGTCTCGTCTTCTGAGTCCTCGTCGTCCTGGGAGACAGGCTGGTGTGTCCTGCGCTCGCGTAGTGTTCCGGTATACTTTACGGCACCTTTAACACTTCTGATCACAGAGCCGCCCTTCTCGTTTCGGCCGGAGCCAGAGACAAGCGTACTAAGGAGGGATGGGGGTGTTGGCCGGATCTGCAGCTGTGAAAGGATGTGTGCAAGCAGCTTGCGGGACTCGTTCCGTGCTCTGCTGAGGCCTGGGTTAACGGAAGGTCTTGAGCTTTCGCCAAGTTTCTCCCTCTCAGATTCTCCGGATATTCGAAAGGATGGTAAGACAGCTTGAGAAATGCTCCGGGCACGGTCCTTGGTGAATGTGCCAAATGGAGAACGAGGGGAAGTTGGGGAGGCTGCTGAAGAGCCGGGCCCGATCACGAACTGACCTGCGGCAGCTGTGTCCACACGAAGGGTGGGAGTTCCTGCCATGCTGCAGGTGTCGAGTACAGAGAACCAGCAGAGGTACGATGGATAGCTGAGGGCGGGGGACTATCGTTGAGTCTAATGCGGAGCTCCACACTACAGCGTCATGAGGGGGTTGGGGCGCAGATGGCGTAAAGCGGGTCTAGAGTATTGGTGGATGAATGCAAAGTGCTTGAGGCAATGTTGTCGCCGACAACGGCGGCAGTGTCCTGCGCACTGAGTGGGCGGCGAGGAAGTCGCGTAAGTCACGTGGTCACATTGCCACCAACGCGCCCCGACTCTCGACGCGCCAGTCAGGTAGCTACTACACAGACTACCCTCGCTTCTGTCTCTGTATACTCCTAATTCACTCGCGCCGTCCGTACCATCAACAGAGATGCCGCGGCGGACGCAAAGTACTTCCACGCCGAAGAAATTGAAACAGAAAAAACTCGACGCGTTCCTGTCCAGTTCCCCGGCTCCAAGTCCTCGACGGTCACCATCCTCGCCTCGCAAACGCCCCAAAAGAAAGAGGCGTGCTGTATTGCCCAAAGACTCTGGTGATGATGCGCCTGGACCTTCGCATTTACCTGTTGGTGACGACGACAGCCAGAGCAGTGACCCCGGTGCGATTCATTTTGAGCCCCGAGTAGTCGTCGTCTCGGATAGCGAGGATGAACCGCCGCCACCAATCTCTCCGAAGGTTACAAGAAAAGGCAAGAAAAGGGCAAGGGCAGTCAGCGAAGATATAGAATCTGATGATGAAGGTGTGCGCGCGCGGAAGGGAAAGAGGGTCGTAAAGAAACCGGCATCCGTTGTACTGGACTCAGACGAGGAGGAAGTTCCACCTCGCAAGAGGGGGAAATTGGTCAAAGGCAAAAGGCCCCCTACACCTGATGAGGATGAGGACGACCTTATGGGCGAGGTTGACCAAAAGAGTGCGATCCTCACCGTCAATTGCTGGGTACGTATACCTACTCACTCAGGCTTTAGGGATCATCGAGCCCCGCCTGCGGACACGCGACAAGCGGTCCGAATTTCAGAAGAACTTGGAGCGGTTGAAGCGTGAGCTTCCCGAAATGTGCTCTCCTGATGTCTTGACAAGCAATTCGCAGGCAAAAAACGAGGCGAGCCTGTTGCGTCCGATGCCTCTCAGTCAGATGTTGAAGACGACGACGACGACGACTACGCGGCTCCTTTTGCACATGCACGACCTCATAATCACACTTCTGACAACGACGAAAATGACACTAATGAAGAAGAGGACACATTCATCGTGGAAGACGACAACAGTCAGGCCGTTGAACTTCCTGCAGAATTCAGCATGGGCACCTATCAAGACCTCCTTCACCACTTCAAAATTGTCTGTCAACTATTTGTCCACATGGCGGTTCGTGACGAGGACGAGAGGGAAGAAGTCGCGTTATCACTACAGAGCCGTATGTTCCTTCAAGCCTAGTTCGGTTTCTTCGTATTGACATCGATTACAGAGCAGTACTTCTCTGTCCCACTGAAGATCACCCGCAGGAAATTGGAAGGAATGCGAGACTCACTCGTCGCAGGTTCCACGTGGAAACCCAGGTTCAAGAAGGCACTCGACAAATATCCTGACTGGGAACAACAGTACCTCGAATTCACTGTTCCAGGTTGTGATGCTTGTAACCTTGGAGCACGCAAATCGACTATACAGGGCAGGCTGAGTGGAAACCCATACGATCGTCTAACATACCAGGTACACTCGACCACCACGTATACATACGCGTCGCTGACTCGGATGTGAACAACAGTCGACGGGAGACTCGGATGATGATTCTAGGAGTAGCGATGATGAAGGCGAGTCATCGAAACCGAAGAAACAGTTCGATCTGGGTCGCTTCTGCGCCAAGCGCACGAGGACATACCATAGGTTCACCCACTGGGAGGTGCGTGGCTGCAATGACCAGGTTATACCCTGTTCTAACCTTGTCACCTACAGTATCACCTCTTCCACGCTTTGCGAGATGAGATCGACAATCTCAAAGCCATACGCACCGGACGCAGCTTCGTGAAAGTCGCGTATGCGAAAGGCAAGCAGCCCCCAGAGGACCTGACCAATGCAGATGCAATCATGGACTGGCTCGACGAACGACAGGTCATTAGCATACAGTGGCATGAGATCAAGGTGATGATGGACGACGCGAGACATTTGGAGGTCAAAGGGGGTAGAGGGGGTGACCTCGATTCAGATTAATGCCGAGCCAGTCCCGGGGGTCTTCTAGTAGTTGCAACTGCTGTGTACGACATCTGTGCTTGCCCTGAACAGTGCTGTCGTGTACTATGCGAATATATGCGCTCGTGTAGGGACCCGCAATAGCATTCTTCATTGACGTATGCCTACGCCTATGCAAGCTACCATATTTTCTGCATACTCATCGTTGAGTACATCCTTGACCGCACTCTCCTGCTCGACGGCCCACTCGTAGGCCTCAAGCAACACCGCGTCTGTAAGGGGCACAAAATGAGCCGCGAGAATCCTGATAATGTTGCTCACACGGGCGATCGCCGCGCGAGTCGCATCGTCGATGGTCTGTTCCCAATAATAAACACTCTGCGCGTCACGTTCGCAGGAAGGGCCGCTCACATCGTTTTTGTTCGAGTACACGGCCTCCGCGTCGAGCCCGTCCTCGCCCTCCTGCCCGCTCTGCTTCGCGTGCTTGCTGACCCAGATGTAGCCGTTCAGCCCGAGGATGAGGTCCACGCCGCACGGCAGCGAGACGAAGTGCGACTTGAGGCGGCGGATGAGGATCGGGGGGACCGATACTAGCTGTCCGTTCCGGAGCTACACGCAAGGTTCCACTCAGGGAGACAAACGCGGCATCTACAACGAGCGCGACGCACCTTCCCGTATCGCAGCGAGCGCGTGTGCAGCGACATCGCGCCGTCCGAGAAAAACGCCTGCACCTCAGCCACAAGCAGATCGCCCTCCTCGAAGAACGTTCGCATCTGGAGCTCGTCGCTCTCCAGTTTTCGCCTCTGGTATCCTATATGTGAGGTGACGCGGGGCGGCTGGTAGGAAAAGTGCGGACCTGAACACCGCCGGGAAGGTTAACGGAGGAGAGCATTAGGACGGCGTCCTGCCGTGAGTTCGCGTCCACTTTCCATCGTCGAGGTTGTACCTGTAGTAAGTTAGTACGATTCGAGTGAGCGCGAAGATGGCGAACTTACTTCCGTTATACGCCCGACTACAAGATCGCCGACTTCAGGATTGTACCTGTAGTGTATGTCAAGAACGCGATCCGGAGGGGGCGTAAAAAGCATACCTGCTGCGTACCGCGCGCACTGTAATAAGCTTGTTCACGCGTTCCACCGTACCTGCGACTGACGCTATTACTTCTTCGTCGTCTACGTAGGTTCCGTGGCCTCTGAACCGTGACGTGAATTCGGGATGAATTGGGAGACAATGCGAGGTGCGCGTACCTCATGAACGCATGGGATGATGTTATTGACTCGCCCGGAACAGTGATCTTCTGCACGCCTTCTTCGAAGTCGTCCTCATCAAGGTCCATGTCTATGTCATCCTCGACGTCGGGGTGGTGTCTTGTCGAGCCATAGCTCCCGGATACTTCGGAGGTTGCGGGGAAAGATGCAAAAGATATCATGTTTAGAGGCAGTGAGGGTAACGAAGCGTAATGTGTCGCGTTATAGTGTCTGTTGATAACGTCTAGTTGTCAAGAGGTGCGTGTCGGGGGTATGGCGTCGGGATTCAAGCTGTTGAAGAAGTACTCCGAATTGAACGGGGCAAGGGCCCAAGGGAAGTAGATCTGAATCTCGGAGCCTCTGGGCGCTTGCATGCGCCTCCCCGTTAGGGGCGTCTATCCGCTTCGCCTGTTGACGCACTGGGCGTTGCAGCCACCAGCGAACTCCTTCTCCCTCTCTCACATCCGATCTCCGGTCTCAGTCCGCCGCACCAAAATGTCGTACTACCCACCTCACACCACCGGAACGACATACCCTTACACCGGGTACCACCCACAGACTGGGGCATACACCCACCCTCAGACGTCCGGCGCATACCCCACCCAGTACCAGCCCTACGCACCCACTACGGCCGTCACGAGCTACGGCACCCCTTGGCCGTACAGCTACACCTACTATCAACAGCAGCCTCAACAACAGCACGCGCAGGTCACTCCCCGGCCCGCCACCACGCCCGCCGCCTCGACCACAGCGACAACGACCGCGACGACCACCGCCGCTGCGGCATCCACATCGACCACGCCTGCGCCCATCACCGCCGCCACGGCGTCGAGCGTCGCGACTGCGACGCGCCCCGCGGGAACGACGTACACGTTCGCGTCGTACCGCGACCCGAACCTGTACACCCGGAGCTCGCGCAAGGGCTCGAACTACCGCGGGCTGTTCACGAAAGAGCGTGCGTTCCCCTCCTGACCACCTCGGCTTTCTCCTCCGCCGCAGTGCTACGTGCTAACGTGGACTCCGTGCGCAGTGCGGAATCTGATGTACGGCTTCGGGGACGACCGCAACCCCGCGAACGACGCGGTCAACGTTATGGAGGAGATCCTCATCGAGTACATCCTAGATGTGGTGCGTCCCGTCTTGCCCCTTCCTACACTATCCGCACTCCACCCCTGTCTCTCGCTCTCGTGTCCACATCGCATAGCTCACTCTGGCTGGCGTTCCCGCTCTTCGCTCTGACAGTGCCAGACGGCATCGGGCGGCGGGAAGAAGTCGCGCCTCTCGATCGACGACGTTCGCCGCGCGCTCTCGCGGACGGCGGACGCGAAGAAGCTGGCGCGCATGGAGGAGCTGCTGTTCATGCAGGAGGACATCAAGCGGGCGCGAGCGCAGTTCGATGAGCCCGACATGCACCCCGCCGGGGGTTCCGGAATGTAGTTGTACTGTACCCGCTCATCTGTATTTGTAGCATACGCTTTGTACTTGTAATAGTTTGCGCATGATAGACATACCCGCCCCTTGGTTCTAGTCGCTCGGAACGTCGTTGTGATGCATCGTGTAAATAAATTCAAACGGACGGCCGGTATGAGTGTCTAGGTCTACAACGATGTGGCCTGCCCTCACTCTTCCATGGCATCGTCTTTTCCCTCCTCGCCGTCTTCGTCGTTAGCAGAATCCTCTTTCTTGCCGCGCAAGTTGGCACCTAAAATAGCGGCATGAGCTGCGGTTCAGCTGATAAGAGAAGATTGCCGTACCGCCGCTTTGTGCCAAGGGTTTGGCATACTGGCGGAGCCAATCCTCGGACTCCCAAACTGCGAAGACGGGACAAAACTCGTGAGCGATGGTCGGGGGAACCCTGGGAGGCGGAGAAGACGCACTAGCCCTATTGCCAGCGGCCTGGGTGGGGCCTTTCATAGGCCGGGCGAGGTTGACTCTGAGCACGCGACCGTTGAGCTCGTTGAGATCCATGTTGTCGATGGCATCCTGAGCATCGGCGGTCGAAGAGTACGTAACGAACGCAAAACCTCGGTGCTTCGTTTCTGGGGCCACATGCAGGTGAGCGAGGTTATAAATGCGCGAGCTAAACGGAAGGGGACACGTACCGTTCGGAGCGGAGGGGTTTGTCGGGGCAGACGGGAGCTGTACCTCGATCACCTCGCCTGGAACGCGCACATGTGGACGAGGACGGGTGAGCAAGGTGGTAGAGCGGGAAAAGAGACGTGGCACAGACCGAAGGGAGCAAAGGTGGTGTAGATGACATTTTCGTCGACGTCGTCGCCGATTCCGCCGACGAAGACGGTTTTCTTGGACTTTGTGCCTTCCTCCATGGCCCGTTCAGCCTCCACTGAGCATGGCAGAGACAAGGCTGCCGAGGTTCCCACGGGCGGCGGTGGCCCACGGTTGTGGACGGGCGTTTGTCCCGAGCACTGCACGCACGACGCACGCCTCGAGGCCGGTCGACTGTGGGCCACGGCGTCTGTTGGTGATGACGTCAGCGGGCTTAGAGAGGCTGGCCCGCCGCGTGGTGGACCGGGGATGCGGCCCCGAGGACGGGTCGCACCTGGTGCTGGGCGGGGATGGGAAAGAGAGTGCGGTTCTGGGAGGAGATGCACGCTGCGTTTTCTCCGCCGCCGTCCGAGGCAAGGGCTGGCAGTGGATGTCATCTTCTGCGAGCCCTTGCCGCGTATGGCACGCCACTCTCTCGCTCGCCCGCCCCGGGGCCCTCGTCCCGACCCCGTCTCTATCTCCGGTGTGAGCGGGAGCACTCGTTGCGGCCCACATCTCGCCCTGCGACACGCCGCGCCTGCTTCCGCCGCAACAAGCACTCTGCCATCCCTGCGTTTCCGGCCATTCAGTCTCGTACGTCCTCCGCCGCGCTGCCCTTCGCGTGACCTCTCTTCCGCGCCGGCATCCATCCCCTCGCCTTATCGGGCACTTTGTTCGTGGCCCCAACAGCCCATCCTCGCTCCCTCCCGCGCCGCCCGACAACCCGTTCGAACCCCTGCGATGGTCGTGCTACCCGTTTGCCATCTTGATCCACCCTCCGCCATCTCCCCCTCGGCCCTCCATCCCAATTCCCTCGCCCCTCCATACACCGCTGATTTGCCCCCCTCCTAGCCGACCTGGGCGGGCATCCATGCATCGCTTTCTTCCCATTTACAGCATTATATTCCCGTTCCCCCTCCCCATCCTTCCCCCCCGGACCCCTCGACATAAGAGCCCCCGGCCCTCATCTTTCACCCTTCCACTCACTCGGGCTTCGTCTGCACGTATGCGTCTCATCGCTATCTATGGCCGCGCCCTCCCTCTTCCGCTCCCGCCGTCCACCCCCCAAAGAAGCATCTCCCGACTCGGACAGCGATGACGCCTCTAGCTCTTCCGGCTCCGGGCCTTCCGTCGACTACGACGAGGAAGAAATCAACGCGCGCATATCCCCTTACTGGTGCTCGTACCGCGCCCTTATAGAGTCCCACGGCTTCCGCCTCGACACCTGCAAAGACGTGAAGCAGTGGTACCACGAGTACTGGGCCGCTCAGGCGTCCGAAGGCCGCGCCGTCACCAAAGACCTCCCCGGATATATCCGTGCCTGCCGGTCCCCCGACGAGGACGAGCTGTGCCAAGACGCCGGCCTCGTGAGCTGCCCCCACATTCCTGGAGGCCGTGTCCCGCTCACAAGCCTAACCACAGCCAGACCGTCTCTTCCGGGGAACCCAATGCTCGACGGGGCTCAAGGTCGTGATCAAGGCCGTTCATATAGATAGCCGAGAGTACGACGTCATCCGCTACCTTTCGTCCCCGGCCCTGCGAAACCACCCAATGAACCATTGCATACGTGAGTACAAGAAGGCTCTTGGGCGCGGCCTCTGTTTCACGTGTGCTACCCTCCCAGCCGTCCTCGCGCTCGTCGAGGCCCCGAAGGACAAGATGGCGTTCATCGTGATGGAAGAATGGTCCTCCCAGTTAACCACCGCCGCGCCGTGCAACCTGGGACGCTTCTTCAGCGCATTGCGTCAGTGCATAGAGGTACTTGACCCATCCTTCTCCGGGCTCCCGCGAAGATTGAAGTGCGCCGCTGATCGGGTCCCGTCGCCCTCTTCCTCCCGCCCCGCACGCATCCCGGATATAGCACGTCGCGTTCATGCATTCCCACCGCATCGCCCACTTAGACCTTTCCATCCGCAACGTTCTCACAGACTACAAGGGCCACTACGCCTGCATAGACTACGAGCTCAGCCGCCGCTACGACGGCGTCCGCGAGCCGCGCATCTGCTGTGCCCGGCTCACCGAGGTCCCGCCAGAGCTGGAGCGCGGCGAGGCGAGCGACCCGTACAAGGTCGACGTGTTTGGGCTCGGGATGATCATCTTGCGCGCGATGGATGTGAGTTCGCCCCTCCGTTCCCCCGTGGTGTGAACCTGGCGTGTAGGGCAGCTATTCATAGTGCTTGTGTTTAGCTCACAGGCTACGAGGTCCCGGAACTCTGTACCGTGGTGAAACCCATGATCCGCAACAAGCACGAGCATCGTCCCACGGCTGCACAGGTGTTGATAACGTTCAACGCCGTTGTCGCCACTATACCTCCTTCAAGACTCTCGAAATTGCCTGACCAGCTGAACCCGTGAATGACGAACGCCAAGACTACATGGGGGGACTTCCCGGCTATTTACCCTACGAGCTGGATATATATAACGAAGTGCTGTCTTTTTAGTACGTCTCTCGCATCTCCTTCAAACGCATGTCTTCTAGCGTAGAGTACTGCGCGTACTGTGTAACATATAATATTCTCCGGCTGTTAGGAATCAGCTGCTATCGGCCTCCTTCCCAAGCACTCCCGTGGCAGTGTGAACCCCCTCCGGTATCGTTTACGTGATGACGTTGCCGGAGCTCTGTGAGAAGCCCGTTAGGCTCTGTTAGGCTCTGCTGCTACTTTGCCGTCGCCGATCGTCGCGACGGTACACAGGGTCATCAGTTGGATGTAATAATCTCAGATGAGGATGTCCGCCGTCCGCGGTTAACCACTTCCATCGCACATCCGACACACGCAGTGATACACGGTAGCAGCAGTAATGCGGTGAGATGCGATATACACACAGACAACATACAACACGGAACCCGACAACAGTGACAGCAGGGGCAACTAGGTCTAGACCGTCTAGTGGGGGTCCGGTTGCCCGCCCTCGCCGCCGGCCTCGCCCTCCTCCATCCGCCGCCGCTTGCGCTCCAGGTACCGCTCCCTCGCGCTCTTCACCGCCGTCTCGTCGTTGCGCCGCGCGACGACGCGGCTCACGCTCTCCCGCTCCGCGCGCTCGCGCTCGCCGCGCACGCGCGCCTCCTCGTCCTCCATCTGGCGCTGCACCTCCCGCGCGCGGCGCTCGTTGATCTCCCGCCGGCTCGCGGCGGTGCCCACCGCACGGTGCGCGTCCGCCTGCTGCTCCCCGTCCGCAGCGCGCGCCTTGGCGGAGAGCTGGAGCCCGAGGCGGCGCGTGTTCGGCGCGGAGAGGTTGAGCCCGGCGGAGAGGAGCTCGCGCTTGTCGACGATCTGGTTGTCGTCGTTGAGCTCGACGTCCTTGCCCTGCTCCCGCGCGGCGCGCGCGAGCTCGACGTCGGACTTGGGCGTGAAGTCGGGCGGCTTGGTGATGGTGAGGTTCGGGCCGCCGCCCTGGGGCCCGATCTGGGGCTTCGCCTCGGCGGCGGCGACGGTCTGCTCGTGCTGCTGCTCGGACTCCTCGAGGAGCTTGCGGTAGAAGTGCGCCATGCCCGTGGTGCCACTAGCCTTGTTCTTCTTCTTTTCGGCCTCTAAGAGACGAAGGGAATCCCGTTAAGCATTGCGCATATTGTGAGAAAGTCCCAGGACGCACCTTCTCGTTGTCGCTCCTCCTCTTCTGCTTGTCGCAGCTCCGCCATCTGGTCCTTGTATGCCTGGGTGACGAAGGACTCCTTGTCCTTGAACTCGTCGCCCTCCATCTCGCGCTCTCGCTGAATCATCTTCTCCTCAGCCCGCAGGTGGTCCAGCCGCCGCGTCGCCGCGGACTGGAGCAGACCGCTAATGTACTTAGGCTGCGAAGGGCTTCAGCATATCAGCGCTCGCAAGACACCCACACCCAAGCACCGGCCGGCTCACCTTGCGCTCCTTCGCGTCCGCCTCCTTCGCCTCCTTCTGGCGCGCCTTCGCCTCCTGCATCTTGTCCCACACCTCGTCGTACTCGAACACGGTCGCGTCGACGCGCCGCTCCTCCTCGAGCCGCCGCTGAGCCGCCTTGGACATCTCGACGCTCTGCGCGACGAACTGCTTGTTCGCCGCGGCCTTGCCCTTCCCGCCGCCCGTCGCGGTCGGCGCCGCGTCGACGGGCTCGTCGTCGTCGAGCGCGGCGAACGCCGCCGTGCGCTTGAGCGAGGGCGCCTCGCCTACGGGCTTGGCGGCCTTGCCTTTGAGGGAGAAGGAGACCTTCATGGGGGATGAGGGGGGAGGGGGAGCAGGGCGTGGACAGTGGTGGCGGCGGGAGGGGAGGTGGCTGCTGCAGTGCTAGCGCCGGTGGACGTTTGCGCTTGAGTCGCGCCGGGGCCGGGCGTGTGGCGCCCTTGCCTCTCAACTCGGACTTTCGTCATGGCGCAGAGCAACTTTGACCGACGGCGCATCAACGGGCCCGACGACACCTTTCAGCCCATATTTGACTCGGACGATGAGGAGGAGACGCGATGGCGGCCAGGAAACCCGAGGAAGGGACGCGAGCCCCGCGAAATCCGGCGCATTTGTACGCTTTCCGTTCTCCCCGCGGCTCTGCCTTCCCCGCTCACGCATTTATGCTGTAAAAAGTCTTGAAGGCGGGCTTGATTGAGCAGGCGAACGGCTCGGCGTACATAGAAACGGAAAAGACGAAGATTGCATGTGCTGTGTGAGTGAGTCCCCTCCTTGGCTTGCGACCGAGGGCCCTAGATTGACCTGCATGAAGATACGGCCCACGGCAGTCAAAAAATACCGCATATAACGAGAAAGGCCGATTGAACGTCGAAGTCAAATTCGCCCCATTCTCATGTACGCGCCGTCGCGTCCCGATTCGCGTACGTCTCTCCTTGACGAGCTCAGGCGTGCTTACTGAAGAAAACGTACTCAGGACGCGGAGGACAGGTCCGTCTCGGTGCAGATACAACAAGCACTCTTGTCGGCCGTCAGACTAGAACTCCTGCCCAAGTCGACTATCGACATCTTCATTACGGTCATCGAGAATGACGGTATGGAGGGATGCATTGCGGCCGGCTCCGTCGCGGCTAGTGCTGCATTGGCAGATGCTGGTATTGAGATGTTGGGCCTCGTGGCTTCCTGCTCTGCGGTGCGTGCGCGAATCATCCTCCATATCACTCACAGGTGTTGAGAGTGCTTGCAGGCCGCCGTCGGTGACGAAATCTGGCTAGACCCGACAGAAGAGGAGGGGAAGATAGCCTCTGGCACGCTCATCCTTTCCGGTATGCCTGCTCTCGGCACAATCACCAATGTATGGCAGTCGGGTAGCATGACCCCCGTCGATGCCATGAAGGTAAGCCGCCGCTGTAGTTTTTCCTTGGTACAAGCTAAGAAATCGTTGTTAGTGCATGGATGCCTGTCAAGAGCAGTGTAACGATATCCATAAAGTAATAGCTCAGGCACTACTCGAGAATGCGAATAATACATGAGCCGCACTTTGACCATTTTGTCTCCGCGATGTGTTCGCTACAGGAAATTCAGCTTTCCGTCGTCCTTTAAGAAGAGCTTGAGATCCAACACGCTGCCTTTCCGTGATGGGCCCTTGGCCTGGAACTCGAACGCCTGATTAACGCACTGGGCTGCTATACGTAACTGTATCTATTCATACCGTCCCTGTGTAATGCCGTCGACATAGCGTGCGCCGTGTATAGAACACACTGGTGTTTTCTGTCGAGTACGGAGACTCGCTCCGGCGCAGCACGTCAGTTGCCGCTGTAGTAGTAATGATGTGACATGAGGCAATGTGAGACAATCTACCGCTACATTCCCTCCGCACCCTCGATGCCTGCGAAGTGAATCCGAGACGGTCAGTACCGTGTAGTATCACGTTCCCTGCTCCCACCTTGGCATGACGCGATCGAGATCCGTACTCGTCATGGGCGCTTTTTTCCCGAAGTGGATTCTGTTCAGCACGGTGTGTTCACGCGTTGAGCTCTACGCCGACACGGATCTCCCAGTGCTTGTCCCCACACCCCTCCCAGCCCCATTCTGACGACTTGCCACGCCGTGTATCACATAGACGACCTCTAGCCTGCTTATACCTCCACTCACGGACTCGCATGACATCGCCTACACCGAACGCGACGCTATTAGACACCCTCAAGTCCCCACGAAGCGCTACATCCCCAATATACTCACCATCCGTCCGGTCAAGCAGGCTGTCAGAGGAGTCCGATGACTCTCTACGAGATCTGGAGCTGTCGGAGGGCCCGCTCCTCGCGGAAAACCCTAGAACGCTCCGCACGAGGTCGTACTCCATGTCCGGTTTCGAATTCCAGCATGACCTCTTACCGCTCAGCGCAAGCTTGAGCGAACCAGAGGAGGTGCATCTAGACTCCAACGAGAAACGTCTGGGCCTGGTCAACGGTGCGTACCCTCATTTCTAGCAGAGGGGAAAGTGGTCGCCTGAGCAGCAGGGGAATATAGGCATTGCTCTCATTGTGGGACTACAGATTGGTTCGGGGATCTTGTGAGTCGGACTTACGCCCTTCTTCGCACCAATCTTACGCACACCACCTAGCTCGTCCCCTGGCGTAGTGGTTGCAAATACACAAAGCGTCGGGGCTAGTTTGCTGGTATGGTTCTCCGCAGGAGTACTGGCATGGACAGGAGCAAGCAGCTTCGCGGAACTGGGGTCCTCAATACCCGTAAACGGGGGTGCGCAGGCGTACCTTCAATACTCCTACGGCCCCCTCGTCTCGTATTTATTTGCATGGACAGCGATATCCGCTCTCAAACCAGGTAAGCACCCAATTCGTACGGCTTCGGTCCGAACTTGTTCTCATCCTACGATTCCGGAAAGGCGGCAACGCCGTAATTAGTCTAATTTTCGCCGAATACATTAATCGACTCTTCTGGCACAGTACGCGTGCAGATGTATCGCCAGACGACATTCCCCAGTGGGCGATCAAACTCACCGCGGCAGCGGCAGTTCTGATAACCTCGAGCATCTGTGTGGCTACGCCAACCTTGGGCACCCGCGCTGCGGTGGTGTTTACAACAGTAAAGGTGAGCTAAAATATGGCTGTCAGTCTGAATGGCGAGCTCAACGTTACATTGCTCACAGATTGTTGCATTGGTGCGCGCGCAAGTGATTCACTCTCAGGTCGTGAAACTCACGACTGGGTCCAGATCTCAATCACCGTGCTCGGCCTTGTGCAACTCGCTCGGGGACAAGCTTCAACCTCATTCAGTGAACCATTGTTTGAGAACTCAAGTACAAGTCCGTCGGCGTATGCCTTGGCTCTGTACTCGGGTCTGTGGGCTTTTGATGGTTGGGACCAAGCCAACTATGTGGGCGGAGAAATGAAACGACCGGAGAAGAATATTCCGCGCGCGATCCATTCAAGCATGGCAATTGTTATGGTACGTGGTCCATCAGTGTCGTTCAAATCCTTGTTCCCTGATAGCTCTGTAGGCACTGTTCGTTCTTGCAAATGTAGCTTACTTCGCCGTATTGGATAAGGTAGTGTAAATTTCGATTCATTTTGAGATAGTTCCCAGTTTAGCGATGATTTGCAGGCGACAGTGGGCCTTAGCAACACTGTTGCGTTAGATTTTGGGCGTGCCCTATTCGGCCCTATTGGCGGTGGGGTCTTCGCTGCAATGGTTGCGTTCTCATGTTTTGGCGCTCTCAATGGTATGTGTTCGACATATTAGAGTAAACCTAAACTCAACCTGCTCTCTACAGGATCCTCGTTCACGACAGCACGACTCATCTACGTAGCTGGGAAGGAGGGCTATCTACCTGCCCTATTTGGACGCCACAATGCAAGGCTCAAGACACCTCTCAACGCTATGTGTCTGCAGGCCGGGCTAAGCATCGCGTTCATTATGGTCGGCGGAGGGTTCCGCTCCCTCATCAACTTTGCCGTTGTTGCATCATGGGCATTCTACTTCCTCACCGTACGTGCCATGGCTACCGTTATTCGGGATACAGGTTCTCAATATATGTGCAGGTTTTGGGCCTAGTTATTTTGCGAGTCAAGGAGCCTACCCTAGAGCGGCCATACAAAACATGGATTATCACTCCCCTGACATTCTGCGCCGTACGTCTACATTATAACTTTCACCCGATGCTTCTGAGCTGACTTGTCGGCAGGTCTGTTTATTCCTCCTCTGCATGCCTATCATTGCTGCGCCCCTCGAAGCGATGGCAGTTCTCGGTACGCATTCCACTACGCTCCACGACCATCCGATCAGCGGACTCACAGATTCATCCAGCGTTTGTCCTTGCGGGCATCCCGATATACTACCTAACACAACGGAACGAGGGTGCGCCGACGGGCGTCCAAGGTGAATCCTCGCTTCAATTACCGATAGAGTTGGACATAGTTGACATTGGAATTCAGGTTTCTTTGCGAACCTGGCCGCAAGAGTACGCGGGCGACCTGCTCCGGGTACAGGCTGGCAGGCGGTGGCGACGGAAGGAGACGAGCATCTCGAGATGCGTACACCTGTCCGATAAACATTGGAGACTGCGGATGTATTTTGGGCACATTTCTAGAGGAACGCGGTCTTCGTATCTATTGCGGACGTTCGAGAAAAGCAACGGGCTGCCTCTGGTCCCAATGCGCACGCTGCGGCGTGCGCGGAGCATAGCGTGTCGTCTTGCCTCCACTGGGTTCCTGGTAATATGTATGCCGCGCTCGGCGCCTGTTAGCTGCGTTACCAAGAATCCTCCGTGGTACTTAGACGACCAAGGCACGGGCGACCAGGGGTATTGAATTCGGCGGGGATGACTGATCGCCGTAGAGTATGTTTGTCAACCTTGGCTTAGCTACCGGCGGGAGTTCCCGCCAGCTGTGCTCGCCGTCTTGTGCGAAGGTTGCGCGATTGATCACGATGTAGCCGCCGTGTCCGGGATAAAGGCGAGGGCCGCGGAGTCTCTCTGTACCTTCTCCTACATCCGTTCATCTCGCTCTCTGAAGCCCCTCCTCCGCCCTCACCCACATCCGCCTTTCTGGTACGTTATCCGCGCTCCCGTTAGCCGTCTAGGTACCCGGGCTCACAAGACAATCCGCGGTACCCGAACACTGTAGCGAGCCAGAAGAGGACCGACTGCCTACCGACTTACCGACCCACAGCCATGGTGCGTGTTTTGTTCTCCCCTCGGGCGCGCGCATACAGAGGCGACTGACGACGGCGCGCGTTGTGATACCCGCGGGCAGTCCGAGCACACCTACAAGTTCAACGTGAAGGTGATGATGCGCCTGATTAAGCATCGTCGCGGCTAGGAGGGGAAGCTGACTGAGGATCCGGATTGCCTTCGCCCGCGTAGATGACGTGCAGCGGCTGCTCCGGCGCCGTCGACCGCGTATTGAAGAAGACCGAGGGTGAGTAGCGAATTTGGCTTCTGCCGTGTGTGTGTGGATGCAGGATCGGGCAAGCGAGGAGGGGGATAAGGCGGGGGACGGAGGCGCAGGGGGCTTGTGGAACGGCTGGAGGCGCAGGTCGCTGATCGCTGGGTGAACGTGCAGGTGTCTCGTCGTACGATATCAGCCTGGAGAAGCAGGAGGTGCTTGTCGTGGGCACTATTCCCTACGATGACCTCCACGCGAAGATCGCGAAGACAGGGAAGCAGGTGCGTTAGCTCCAATCTTTATATCGGGCGGGCTGGACTGAAGGGCGCGACCAGATCATCTCGGGCGAGACTGTCGCATGAACAGTATTGGGGGCCCCAACTAGCGCGTTCGTGGAACATCCGGAGGGGCCCTGTGATAGCTCATGGCAATGCGGGGGGTCGAGACTCGTTGGCATAACTGCGACCGGAGATGTGTGATTAACGCTATGTATCGGAACGGAATTCTAACAGACGGGCTTGTGCTACGATCTATCTGAGAGCTGGCAGATAACAACGCGCGGCGTACGGTTGAAGGACGGGCGGCGTTGCATGGGCAGCGGTGGGTAGTCGGCGTTGCTTTAAAGGGCTCCGGTCCAGACGGCGTGCTCTGCGATCTGGTAGCACGGGTTCTGAGCCACAATTCTGCTGCGCAGAGGGGGCTTTTGACGGCGGCGGGACGGGCCGGAGCGGGGAGCGGTGCTCGAAATAGAAGTCCCGGAGCGCCGACACGATGGTCGGAGCAGGCCGCAGTGACGAAATTGGCATCCGCGGGTGCCGCAGCGCCGGCTGGAGGCCGAAGCCAAGCCGGCCGCCAGGGCGTGAGGTCATCCCAAGCGCATGTCCAAGATGATCCATGTCGACTTCCTCGCCGACTCTGCATTTACCCCCGCTCCTCGTCATTCCGGGCGCAGGATGAGCCCCATCCGGTCTTTCCCCCTTGTCCCGTAACCTCTCCCTCTCCCCCTCCGCACCGCACTCTGTCGCCGCCTTGGACAGTTTTCCAACCCTCCGCAGTACCCCCGATCGCAAGCACACGGTTCAAACGACCGAGGCCCATCCCCCCTCGTGTACCTAGATTTCACGGAGCCACGGCATCTAGATTTGCCTTGCGCCCCCGCAAGCCGTCCCCCGACAATCCCATAAGGTCCCATACGTCGACCTTGGTCAGTCTTTTTACTCGCCTTCTTGCCGTTCCGTCCCTCACTCTTCTCCCGGTTCCGCAGGCCCTCCGCGTATGGCAACGACCACCACCGCCCGCAACGCCTATCCATCCACTCCTTCATACAGCGATGACCTCGAGTTCATCACCGCCTACCTCACCGTGCACATGCTCAGCGACGCTAGTCGCGTCTACTCCTACATTCTTTGGATAGCACTCGGCGTCGTTCTCATTGCCTGTTCGATCCTCCACCACCTCCACATCCGCGGAGGCTACTTAGGGGCCGTGTGGAGCAAGTGGTCGCTACGACGTCGGACGTGGAGGAAGAAACATAGTCTTGCCGTCGCCAAGGCCAAGGGACAACCTCACAAACAGCCCTTCTCTCTCCCCTCCAACGCGCAAATATGCACCTTTGTGCTCATCGCTATCAGCTCGTTAGTCCTTGCATTTGTCGGACCCGACTACATTGCTCCAGGAGCATCCCTCTGGTCCTTGCAAGACTACCCTTATGCGAATACGGCCACCATAGCAAAGCGCGACTACGACACCTCTCTTTTTACCCAGTACCAGCCCCAGTACACCATCCCTAAGGCCTGGTGGACGTCTGGCAACCGCACCGGACTCATTGCCTTCACTCTTTTCCCTCTGTGTATCCTCTTCGCCTTGAAGGCACCCCCTTTCGCCATTTTCTCCATCCCTTTCCTCATCCAGTTCTACTGTGACAAGCTCCTTTGGCTCCACAAGTGGACGGCGCGCCTCATCTATCTTTTTACCCTCCTCCACGTTGGGTTCTGGAGCGTGGAGCTATGTTTGGAGCGACGCAACGGTCAGATCGCGTATACGTTCGCATGGCAATACGAGAAGTTCCTGTTCGCTTGGACGGTGCGTATTCGCTTTTCCTTGCGTAGCTTTGCTCGGCATATCGCTCTTCCTCGCTCAGCCACCGGTTGTTGGAAGGTTGTAGGAAAGTCCTTACGTACAGCCTTTCAAAGACCGGTTGGGGTTTAGCGAGTTAGACGAACTGTCCGGCTATTGCAAGCTGTGCTGAGTGTCGTTGTTTTGGCTCATCGTTGAATGTTGTGTTTGGTAGGCATTTGGCTGCATGACGCTCCTATTCTTATTTTCCCTCAAGCCCTTCCGCACAAGACATTACGAAGCGTTTTGGTTCCTCCACGTCCTCCTTGTACCTCTTACTATCGTCATGTCGGCACTCCATCATCCCCCGGTTTGGTGGTGGTGTTGGGCCGCTTTAGGCCTGTGGGTTGGTGAACGGACATGGCGCCTGACGCGCTGGCTGTACACCAATGGCATCCTCGGACGCAAGACACAGGCACCATCTAACAAGCTACGAAAAGCACGTTCACGCGGTGGCAAGCCTACGCCATTCCCCTACTCTCCTTCCAAGATGGACGGTAATCCTTACCCAGCAGTACCGCCGTCGAGTTCCTCTGTTGCTTTGAACCAGTACCCCCCTCCCACCCCCAC